>PVLA01009408.1:0-75649 GCA_004027455.1 Hydrochoerus hydrochaeris | reverse complement strand
TGCCAATGTAACCTGGCAACTCTCCTGTTCTTTGAAAAATTCACTTGGGAATAAAATATCAGAATTATAATATTTCAAGTAATAAAGTGCCTAACAATGGTTGGTATATGTAGATGCTCAGTTAAAGGACACTCTTTAGTGTACTGTGATGGTCCTCCCTGCAGGGACAGTGTAAGCAGGGAGCCAACATTTCTGGAGCAGCTACCAAGGGCTGATCCCGATGCCGAGCACAGCACATGTGTTCACAGTTGGCCTCCTGATAACCTGCTGGTAGGACCCCGTTCTTATTCCCCTTTTATAGAGTGGAAAACTGACATTTAGGGTGTGCCAGTAAGTTACCCAGTGTCAGACTGCATTTTTGGATAAATGGCAAAAACAGACCTTGGGTAGAGGTGAAAGAGAACCTTATCAAGATAATTTTTCTGTAAGTTTCCATTAATCCATAAATTAATGTGTGGGCCTAATTTGAAATTTTCATCTGTTATGAATTAGTTTTGAGAAATTTTTCCAATTGATCTAACTTGTCAAACTTGTCATAAAATAGTATTATTTTCTTCCATCTTTTTTAATGTCTGTAGAGTCGGTAGTGATAGCCTCTACTTTATTCCTGATATTAATGATTTATGTGCTCTCTCCTTTTCTTTTTTTTTTTTACTTTATATTTATTTTATGCTGAATTTATTCCTGTGCCAAATGTTTTGTTTTTGTTTCTTCCCAGAACTGGATCACAGCCTGCGTTGTCATCCTGCAGAGACGGGCCAGGACGGGGTAATGGGAGTGGTTCTGCTGGGGCCTGGGCTCCAGTGCTGGTCTCTCCTTGTCTGCTCCCTCGGGCACTCTGGCCAGGGTGGGGTGGGGCATGGATACAAGGAAGCAGGAGCCTCGGACTGGTTGTGGGTGGGAGTGTTGGCTCAGGACTGGCCAGCTTCTGTGTCAAAGGTGAGACAAGCAAACACACATCTACTATCTCCCAGCGTTAGCTGAGTTCCTTGAAAGTGTATAAATTTTAGAATCTGTTTCTAAAAACAAGTAGTCATGTGCAGTTCTGACAGGAATCGTGCTGACTCTGTAAATCAGTTTGGGGGAATGCCCCCCACCCCCCATACTGCCCCCCCAATACAGGGGATGGAACCCAGGAAGTGCTGAGCTACATCCCACCTCTCTCAGTTTTTAAAATTTTGAGGCCAGGTCTTGATAAGCTGTTCAGACTGGCCTGAAACTTTCTCCTCAGCTTCTTGAGTAGCTGGGATTGCAGGTGTGGGCCACCAAGCTTGGGCTTTGTGTGTATGTATGTGCGTGTCACTAGGGACTGGACCTTGGCCTTGGGCACGGTAGACAAATGTCCCATCACTAAACTAGATTCCCAGCCAACCATCTTAATCATTCATGTGTTGTCATCTTACCTACAAACATGGTTAGAACAAATTCATTTATATCTTATTTCAACAATGTCTTACAGTTTTCATTATACAAGTTGTACACTTTTGTTAGATTCAATCCTTAGTATTTTACTCCTTTCAATGCTACTGTACATGGATTTGTTACTTTCATTTTTGCATTCACTGCAAATAATGATTTTCGTGCATTAATCTTGTATCCTGTGTCTTTGCTGAATTCATTTTTAAGTTTTCAGAGGTTCCTTAAAGTTTTCTATATGTGAGGACATGCAATATACAGATACTCTGATTTCTCCATTACAACTTCAGTAACTTTTATTTCTCTATAGCTGTGTCGACTAGGAGCTCCAGCACAACGCTGAACAGATGTGCTAAGAGTGGGCAATCTTATTTTATTCTGGATTAGATAGAACATCTTACTCCCTTCAGGTTGCTATAACAACAAACAAACAACAAAACCACCTTATACTTGCTAATATGTTGGCAACAGAAATTCAGCACAACTCTGTGCTGTGGAATCCAAGATCAAGGAACCAGCTGATGCCATGTTGGGTGAGGGCTCAGTCCCCACCTCAAGGTGGTACGTCCTACTGTCCACCCTAAGTGCCCCCTAAGGCCTCCCTTCCAAGGGTCCACAGAGCTCCACCCCCCCAGGAGCTCCACCCCCCCAAGACCTCATCTCTTAGTGCCCCTGCACTGAGGATCAGATTGCAACATATGAATTAAGACACAAATATTTAGACCATATCAGCAGGAAAGCTTCCAGTCTCTCCGAGCACAGTGTTAAACAGAGGGTTCTTGCAGACTTTTTTTCTATTGTGTTAAGGCAGTCTTCTATTGTTGGTTTGTTGAATATATAATGAAAGGATGTTAATTTGGGTAAATGCTTTTTCTGTATTTACCGAGATGATCATTACATCTTTGGGTTTTTGTCCAAATTATATGCTGTTTACACAAATTTTCAGAAGTTATGCCACGTCTGCCATTGTGGACAAATCCTGCCTGGTCTTGGTGTATAAATCTTCATTACGTTGCTGGGTCTGGTTTGGTAGTGCACTGTGGAGGACGTTTCCACACTCATCAAAAATACTGGGCTGCAGTTTTCTTGTGTTTTCTTTGGCCAGTGCTGGCATCAGAGTTTTACTGACCTCATAAAGTGAGTTGGGAAGTGTTCCACCTCTATTTTTGGAAAACATTTGTGAAGGATTAATATTAATCTTTTCTTAAATGTTTGGTAGATTTCAGTGGTGAAATCATTGAGGCTTGGCCTTTATGAAGTTTTTAACTGCTAGTTGAATTTCATCACTTATGGGTCCATAAACATTGTCTATTTATTCTTGATTCCGTTACGGGAGTTTGTGTCTTCCTAGGATGCTCTCCACTTCACCCATGCTGTTCACTGGCAAGGTGTTCCTCATCACCTTCCAGTCCTCCTTCCCTCTCTTGCTACTTGTTTTCTGTGTCTTATTTTGTGTGTCCATTACTATTTTCTCCGGTGTTCAGTCAGTTTACCATTTCTATTCAACTGAACTGCAGTGTCTTCAGGTCCTCTCCTGCCTCCTGTTTGATTCCCCAAGGTGTCAAACTCAGTGGCCCTCGAGGTCATCCTTGGGGTAGACAGCAGAAGAAAGAGGGTGAGCAGGAAAACCCGCTGGACATGCTAAGCTCATGCTCTGGCCATGCTGCAGGTACATGGCACAGCTCTAGAGCCACACAGTGCCTGCCATGGGGACGGCCTTTGGGAACGCAAGCGTGTACAGCGGACGCTGCAAAGTAGCAGAGAACTGAGCAAGCCCATGCTCACCACTATAAAGTCTGCATTTTTTTGTACTATGTGGTCACTGGATTCTCTGCTGTGATCTTCCTTTCATCATGTGTTCAATGACAGCCAGTGTTTCTGAAGCACTGGGTTGGAAACTGAGGTGTCAAGGAGTGTGACCTCTGTTTTCATGCTGCTTAGAGTCTAGGTGGAGATGTAAATGACCACCGGAACAACTAAAATTCCAACAATGGAAAAAAATGTTTTGTCTCTTAAATCCAATAGCTGCTCTCTTCTCAGGAACATGTGACTCTTTTGCTCCTGTGCATGGACCATACTTTGTTTCTCTGCTTGTGCCATGAGTTTTTGGAGAAAAGTGGACAATTTTAAGTAACACAGTAACTCTGAAAATCAGGTTCTTCCTCCTTGTTCCGGTTGTTGGGACACAATTCCTGACAACTTAAAGAGGATGTTTAATTTGGCTGATAGTTTCATGGGATTCAGTCCATGGTTGACTGGCTCCAAGGCAGGACCATGATGAAGACTGATTCACCAAAGATGCTCCATTCACAGGAGGTGGAATGCAGAGCACAGGGGAAGAGCAGCAGTGAGAGGTACAGCCTCCATGACATAAACCCGCCTTCAGTGGGCCCTGCCAACAGCACACTCACCTACAGCACCTTCATGATCCAATTATCTATCAGTCTCATAATCCAGTCAAGGTAACAATTACCCTTAACCATCACAATTCAGTTTATTTCAGTTGCTACTTGTTATAATTTAGTGACTTCTTAACTAATTCTATAAAGTCTGCATTTTTTTTTACTATGTGGTCACTGGATTCTCTACTCAATTATCCAACAGTCAGTCAATTTTTAGAGATTTCAACTCTTGAAGGCAGTCAATCTCCCAATCTTTGCTGAAGTATTTTTTGTAATGAGGACATCTCCAACACACATTCAGGCAGGCAGTTTACAACTCTGCCTTAGCCTTCACTTCCTGTTTGTCTCTTTGCTGAACATGCACAGTTCCACTCATGCAGGTGCCCTTGAAGAGTCCCAGAAATGTGTCAGAGTTCTTCAGTGTCCCTGTGATCATCTTTGAAGGTTTCTGGTTATCCTATTGTTTGCTTTTGTCATTTATTGCCTTAGGCACATTTAAAACATGTGCCTGTGACTTTTAAAAATTGTTTATCAAGCATCCTCTGGAAAAAGGTGTTAGCACTGGAAAAAGCTCTGACTCAGGCCAATTAAAGACAAACCTTTTTAGTGGTTCTTTTAAGAAACCACCATATAAGTCATATATGGATTAAGCCATTCCTAAGCCCCAAATCTGAAATCAAAAATATTCCCAAATCTAAAACTTTTGGAGTGGCAATGTGACACTATGGGTAGAGAACACACTTGACCTCATGTGACTGGTTGACGTCAAAATGTAGGTGCATTGAAAGTATTATATAAAATTGCCTTCAAGTTATAAGATATATATGAGGTGTTAATGAATTTTGTGTTTGGATTTGAGTCCTATCCCCAATATATCTCATTATGTATATGCAAATATTCACATCTGAAAAAAATCCCCAAATATGAAACACTTCTGGTTTGAAGTATTTTGGAAATACTCAACTATAAATAACAATTTGTTGGGAATGAAGCTTTGAAAAATCTCCAACTCCATTCTGCTCTAATACTAGGGAGCCAGGGTAAGTTAACACCACAATGCTTGTTCTTCTGACACTCAGCCATTTTTCTGGAGTAAATGCTCCTGGGGTTTCTACAAGACTGGCTAATTTCCAAAGTTTTAAGAAAGTTGAATCTGGAAGTGTTTCCTGTTTCTTTCATTTGGTTTTTAATGAAGGTACAGAACTTTAGAGGTCCTTACTCTGTCACTGTCTCTGAAATCAGCCCATTATGTATCAAAGACTGGTGGTCAACTTACACCAGCTGAATTAAATCAGCATGGTGCTAAGTGTAGACGGTCTACCTGAGGAACGTTGCCAGCATAAATAGAGACGAGGAGATGAGTGAGGCATTGTGGGTTTCTGTTAAGTGTAGCTGTTTTGAGCCCTTGGTTCTCCTGCAGAAGCTCTGGTTCTTACATTGGGCATCACTTCCTGGCTCTGGAGGGGAAGACGTGTGCCGCTTAATCTCCAGGACTAACTCATCATGCTGGCTTCCTGGCATGTACTCGACTGCTCATATTGTCAGAGGAGCTCGGGACCTCCGTGAAGCTGAGGATGTCTGTGGTGCTTTTCAGGACAGCCCTGGTCTTTGTTATGAGTGTGACTTCTCAGCTCCAGTGCAGAACCCTCAACCTACCAGCAGAGCTCCTTCACCCCACTGGCATAGACTTTCTAGCTTCCACCGCTGACCTTTGGGCATTTCTAGCATGGATCCATAAAACAGACGGGCATGAGTCCTTCTTGTGGGCTCTAGACCTCCAGTTGGACTCATGAGAGGCACTGTCATGGGCTTTAGGTTTCCATCTGGACTCAGGCAAGACATTTCTGTGGGATTCAGGCCCTTGGCTGAATATTCCAGGTCTTTAGTGTTGTGGACAGATTTCCTGCACTTTTTTGTGTTAACTCTAGGTGACCATCATAAATGATATTATAAATTTTGCATCCTGATTCTAATTGTTTTCCGCACAACCCCTGACTACAACCCCCCCCCCCACACACACACACACTTCTTGTTCTTGTTCAGCAAGCAATCTGCTTAGGTGGAATCAACTCCAAACTTTGTCTCACAAGGGTGTTAGGAGGACTCTCAGTTCCACTCTAGCCTCACAGGGATATGGAGTCCGCCACATGCACAGTTTAGGTACTTACCTTCTCTGGCTGTTTTAGTCTACTTTGAGTTACTATAACTAAAATACCACAGTGGGGGGCCTTAAACAACACCTCAGTGGTCGCAGTTCTGTAAGCAGGTTTGGATTTTAGTAAGGATGGCTTTTTAGTCACAGGCAGCTGTTTTCTTGCTATGTTCTCACATGGCAAAATAAGTGGAGTTGGGGGAGGGGTCTCTTTTATGAGGGTACTAATTTCACATCCCAGGGCTCCACCTTCCAAAGGTGCAACATCATACTACCATCACTTGGGGGTATGGATTTTAATATATGGGTTTAGGGGGAATGGTTAGCATTCAGTCCATACCAGTCTTCTTCAAGAATTCCCTTTTTATTTTTCAGCCATTGTGCTGCTTCTGATCTCTCTTTTCTAATTCTTCAAATTAGAAAATAGCAAGTTTCTTCTGTGTTTGAGCTCCCTATTTGATGAACATAAAGGCCACAGCAGTGGGAAATTCAACCAATGCAGTTTCCTTCCCCGAGTATTGAGCTTCCTCCAGACTCCCTGTATTTTGCCTTCCCCCAAATCTTCAGGTAGCTGTCATTCTAATTTTGTACAGGTGTCATTTGTGGGAAGTAGTCCAACAGAAGGTACTTCTACATTTTTGGAACTTGAAATTTCCAGCTGGATTGTGTAAAAATAAATTCATTACTTCAAGAGCAAGTTTATAGCTAGTGAAAAGGCCAACTTGTTCACTGTCCTTTCTTTGTTTTTATGACAAGGTCTCGCTATGTAGTTAGGTTGGTCCTGAACTCACTAAGCAGCCCTGGCTGACCTTGAACCGGGGCGATCCTCCTGTGTCAGCCTCCTGAGTGCTGGGATTACAGGCATGTGTCACCATGCCACTCTCTTTTTAATATAATTATTTAGAATAATTATTTGGACAGAGATACATCAATGCCCAAACTTTCTCTTTTAAAAAAGGAAGATTATGGAATTGCATTTTAATTTTCAATAGTGTTGAAACAAAAGACTGCTACCTCTGGACTCTGCTATACCCCAAGGAAATCTTTATATATCAAATCAAGAAGCAAAGAATTTTATGTGGTGACAAAAATTTGGAGGCTGCCAGGCATGGTGGTGCATGCCTGTAATCCCCACACTCAGGAGGCTGAGACAGGAGGGTTGCTGCAGGGTAAAGGCCACCCTGAGCTACACAGTGAGTTCAAGACCATCCTGAACTACATGACTATCCTGAACTACATTTATGAGACCAAAAAAAAAAAAAAAAAAAAAAGGCGGCTAACTGGGAAGGCAATCAATAGTCATGTGAAAAAACTCGGGGTAACCAAAGCAAACAAAGTGTATCTCAAGTCTCACATGCAGTCCAACCCTCTCATGGAAAGTTTTAAAAACATTTTTCTTCTTTTTTTATGTCTGGGGATTGAACCCAGAGACTTATGCCTGCTAGGCAAGTGATCTATCACTGAGCCACATCCAGTCCTTACATTTTTAGTTTAATGTCTTAAAAGCTCTAATATTTAATGCTTTTAAAAATTTTTTTAGTCCTCAGATTCTCCTAAAGACATCTGCTAAGCAGAAGTACAGGTATTTTAAAGGCAACTTTTAAAGGAAGAACGGAGGCTGAAACGTTGCAATCAGAACTCTTCAGAGACGTTACTTTGACACCACCTGCTGGATGCTTTCTGAACTTTCCTGGCACATAAACTGTCAGGGCAGATTCTTATTCTCCAAAACAAACTTTAAAAAGTATTGTCAGAATTAATGACATCTGAATTCAGAATCGGGCCAGCCTATCTTTTTGGAATTCGGCTTTAAGAAGAATGTCCCCAGAGTAACTTCCTTTTAACAGGAGGAAATCGATTTTGCATGTTTGAATTTCAAATGGAGTTTGGCTCAGCTGAGTCTCAGTTGCAACTGACAATTGCTGCTGTATCTTCCATGTGAACCTTTGCTGCTTTATGGAAGTCCGTGCACCAGGCCCTTTGGATACATTACTGGAACCCGTAACAAGCAATTCAGTGTTCAGTGAAATTTCCCCTTTCCCCAGGACTCTGAAGACTTTAAGAACAATTCCTGCCACTAACACACCAGTCTTATTGCTTTGCCTGAAAGGTGCCTCTGGGAAATTATTTAAACTGACTCTCAGGTTTCTTAAAAACCTATTTCATTGGCTACTGTGCAAATACAATGGTTAACAAAATCCTGGACTCTGCAAGAACTTCAACCCTCTCTAAATTGTCATCAGTTATTACAATAGTCCCTGCTTTACCTCTGGGGCTCTCTCTCTCTCTTTAAATGTTTGGAAGGAAATGTCCCCATGTTTCTCCTACTTAAGGCAAGATAGGATAACTGTGTTTACCTTAGAAAATTAGGCCATGTAGAAAGGCAGACACATTTAAGCCTCCCAGGCTACTGGCCTAAACACCCCGGCAGGGGCCGCTCCTACGTCCCAGCACACGCTCACCACCAACACTTCTCTGCCTGCCTGCAGTCTGATGCAGCCGTGTGACTAAGCTCTGCCGAGGGACCATGCACATGTCAGCCACCGCCAGGCCTGACTCCCTACAACACTCCAGGCTGTCCTTGCCCCTCTTCCGGCTGCAGGATGGAAACCAACCTTGGGATCCATGTGGAAGGGGCGTCCCCCAAGCTCCTACCTGCCCCACACATCTTACATGATGAAGGGATAACGTCTTCCGATCTTAGCTTCATGAAGACTGGGACCGAGCTGTGTCCACACACAGCAGAACCTCAACAGCACTAACCCTGAGCACCGCGGAGCTCACCGCCCTCTGCTTTCTCAATTTTGTCTTTATATAGATATATACCCTTGCACCTTTCTTATACAGACTTTTTTGTTACTATAAATTCTTCATAATAACTTAATGGCAGCATAATATTCCATAAGGTGGTTATTTCAGTATTCTATCTTTAACTCTGATTGTATTGGTAATGTTGAAACAAACATTTCTGCATAGAAATCTTATTCAGTATTTTGAGTTATCTTTAAAATCTCACAGAACAAAAGAGAATAAAACTTGACTCAACAAAACAATGAAAATGATATAGGACTTCAAAACAAGACAATGGAGAATCAACAATGGCTGCAACCCTCAGAAGGGGACTCCCCTAGATGCCACACTGTGTGCCGCTACCCTCTGAACAGATGATCAGACCACTGGCCCCAGACCTGCAAGGTCAGTGAAGCGCCAAAGCACCACAGGCATCCAATTGCATTCCACCTCCATAGCTATCATCACAGCCTGGGTTTCTCTGGACCATCTGGCCACTTATGGGGGCGGGGCATAGGTGTTGGGGTGTTGGTACTTCTTTTTTGCCAGCCTGCACACTGGAAGGGGCTGGGGTCTGGCTATTGGGTTAGGTTTTATTCTCTTTTGTTTTATGTTAAATCCAATGGCAGGAACAGCTATTTCAAAGATAGCAAGATATATTATGGTAGCCATTTTGGATTTACTATTGTCTTATTTTGAAGTCCTTTATTGCATTCATTGTTTTGTTTTTATTGTTTCTATTCTGTTCTGTTTGATTTTTACTTCATCTGAGGGATCTGCAGCTATTTTGGAGATGGCAGGGGTGTTGTGGTAACTATTGTTGATTTCATAATGTTTTGAGGTCCTGTATTGCATGTACTGGTTTGTTTTGATTGGTTTTATTCTGTTTTATTTTCCTTGGTTTTATCCTCTTTAAAATAAAAAAAGCCACCAAAAATGACATTACTCAGAGATTATAAACACATTGTTAAACTTCCTTTCACAAACATTGAGTCAATTATATTACCATCATTCATGAGCATGCTCATTCCGTCAGACCTTGATAGCAAAGGGAGTCTACAAAGATATACACTGGTACAAGCTTAGAGTAACAATATTTTAAATCTTCTGCTATTAATACTTACGTTAAACACTTCTGTTCCACTAACTACACCTTCTCTTTGAAGAATTTCACCTCCTACTATCTTCTACTAGAGTATGTATTTCCTGTAGGTTTTCATAACCTAGCATTATTCATCAAGAATCAATAATTCAAAATTTCACAAGGCATTTTATTAAAAATAAAACAAATATTAAGGCACAAAAATACATCACTTTTTCAAAAAAAATCATTCAAAGAAACTTATTCTAAATTATAGAATAATTTAGCCTTTTTAAATAAAAAAATACAACTTTTTAAGTCACTAAATTTTCTCTCCAAATAAATGTTTTTCTGGTTCTAAAGTGTAATGTAGTACTGAGTTCCTATGTTACAATATATACTTTAAAATTCTACTTTTGTTACCTATATATACATTTGGTGTGTTCACAACTTTAACCATACGTTAAGCTTATTTCTCATAAGGGTAAGGCCTAGTGTTTCGTATTGCTTCCTGCATGCTGTTGATCACACAAACACAAGAGGACCAGAACTAGAAATGTAAATCTGGCAAACATCTCTCCACCTTAATAGTGTAGAGCTAGTGAAACAGACCCAAACCTCTTTCGAAAAGTATAAAGATCAACATCATATACACATTTTTAATACTTTCAGTACTGACATTATAGAAGTGCAAACTTATGTACTGTAATACAGAAAGCAAAGTTGGTATTCTATCATACATGACAGATAAAATTATTTTCTTTACAGGAAAAGTATGAGAATATTGTAACATCTCTGAGATTTAAAATATTCACCTATTTTTCCTTAATTTTGAAATAAACTATGCTTCAAAGAAACTATTAATCTAAACTGAATTATGAAAATTTCCTCTTAAGCAAATTTCACACATTATATAAATCCAACAGACAGGATGACAAGAGCGCCTAAGCATTCTGCCTAAACACACGAACACTGGACCCGTACCCTCAAAGCCTGCATCAGTAGGGAGGCCCACCCCGTAAGCCACTGTGAGCACTTGGATCACAGGTCTGGAAACCCCACCTGGAGGCGGGCAGGGAGGAGCCAGACACGGGGCAGCTGCACTGTCCTGCAGGTGGCCCACAGCAGCAGTGCTGGAGCAGCCTCCTGTTTACATGTGGGGCTAAGAAGGGCCCAGAACACTCAGCTCAGGTCCTCAGACCTCAGCAGGTGACACAAAAGCAAGGCAAGCACAAGCCCTTCTAAGACCATTTCTGAGGAGGTGACTAGGAGACCCTGCTTTCCTTGGAAAGAGAGAAGGGTGGCATTTTGGCCGGGAGCTATGTCACACAGGTAACCTTATTTATCTTCCCGGTGGCTGAGAGCAGTTTAAATACCACTAGGTTCTGCCAGAGGCAGGTTCCCTTAGCATCACCAGTGCAGTCAACCCCCATCCCCACCCCACTAAATCTGCAGCCCCTGCGGCCGCAAGCTAGGGCTCCACACTGAGCCGAGCTGGGGCTCCAAATTCAGGGTCAGAGGATCAGCCAAAGAGCCAGCAGGTGCCTCTGGCCTGAAACAGCGGAGTGAGAGGCAGAAAATGTCCAAATCAGCACAGACACAGGGCTGGGCAGGAGCAGACGGGCAAGGACCTTGCACAGGAACTGCAGTCGGGAATGGAACCCACACTACTAGGGGGACAACCTTCTCCCGGGAAGCCCGGCCCACAGCAACAGAGTCCGGAGAACTGGGCCTGCCTTTCCCCAGAGACGCCACCAGCCTGTGCCCTGGCCAGATGTTCATTACTGAAAACAGATCTGCAAATAGTTTTCAAGAGTCATTACCACTAACAATAAAGCTTTACTAAGTTCTTTAAAGCATGCAAGTAAATAAGTAAAAAAGTAGGCTTCAGAAAGAAAGAAAAAATTAGTTTTGTAGATTCACAGGGAAAGAATTATATTTTAAGTGTTTACATAGCTTATGATTTTCATGTTTTGTCAAAAATTCTACAGAGTTGCTCTCAACTCCTTCAGAGAAAGACAATAAGGTTCCTCCTGTCCTTATGTTTGAATGCCCACCAGCCCCGCGTCTTTGGTCACGAAAGCAGCAAAACATTCACATTTTCGTACTACATTCAACTGCCTTCAAGTATACAAAGGTTAGAACTTTTTTAAAAAAGATTCTAAAGCAAAAAAATTTCAAATCACACATTACAAAATACTATAACAAAATAAGGTGTAAAAACATGGTTGGAAGTTACTCAATTACCAATTAACTGTGATGTACTACTGCGCAGTTAAATATATGTCTTTATTACTTAATGGAAAACACCAAGATGACGTAAACGATAGTTCTGGTTTCCACAAGGCTCACCAGGAGTGGAGGTCCCTCCCGGCTGAGGGGGACCTGTGGAGAGCCATGCAGCCCCGGCAGGTGCAGCAGCACAGTGCACATACCCACGGCCCGGAGGTGGGGACCACGGCAGAGCAGATCTCTGGCCATGACCCGAAAGACTGCTCTGGTGTGCACGCATGTCCCCTGAGTTGGAGAAGCCCTCAGTCCCCGATCTCATGTGCACAGCAAGGACACTGTGCAGACCACCAAGAAAGGCAAATGAAACGTAAACAAGCCGCGGTTCCATAGTTACGTCCCCTCAGGACAAAAGCCAAAGGAAATGGTCTTTGCATCTGGTGTCTACAAATCCAAAAGACAGAGACACTGATACACTGCAGAAGAATCACACGGCCATCTATCTCAGCTAAGTGGAAAGGATGGCTGGCCTGTTTACGTAAGTGTTTTAAAAACCTGGAATTGTCATGTTTTCTAGAGGAGAGAGACAGAACCTGAGTGCATGGCCAGCCGCTGCTGATTAGCAGGCACCTTGCATCTGTCTCCATGGGGACACTACTTTTCTCAGACTCTTTCCAAATCCAGACAGCTCAATGGACAATAAACTGACAATTTAAAGTCAGCTTCAAGGGTGCTGCAGAACCTCCCCCGCTGAATTCTTCATTTTAGTACATGGATTTCCAGGGTAACATAGTAAGACCCTACTATGCTATAAGAAAACAAAGCTTTCTCAGGCCTCAGGAAAGACAGTCCTTTACCGTTAACTTGGGTTCATGTATACACGGTCCAATCACATTATCTTTTCTGAAGAGAACATTTTTTCAGCCATTTCAGATCTGGTCATAATTTCCTGCAAGAGAAAAAAAGGCATAAAAGAGAGAGAGAGAGAGAGAGAGAGAGAGAGAGAGAGAGAGAGAGAGAAACAGAGAAAGAGAGAGAAGTGAAAATGTGGATACTGCTTCCAGAACCCTAAGATTCTCCAGCATGAGGCAGAGCTGGAGCCAGAGTGGCTCTCTGAGGTGCAGTTATCCAGGAATTCATCTCACTTAACTAAAGTATTTCCGAAATCCTAAACCAATTATTTATCAGGCGAGTGATTAAAATGCTTCTTTAAAAGCACTTCCATGGCACGGCTTCTCATAGTTACAAATCCTCAAACGTGATGTTGCTATCCTGCTACAGTCAAATCGAACTCACTTCCCCGCCTTCCCACGAACACAGCTCCAGCCGCACTCGCCTCTGTGGCACCCCATTTGTTCCTCTCCAGCCCCCCCATTACTGTCCTCTCCCCTCTGCCCTGTGCGCACAAACATGCCGTACACCATCAGCCTTAAATTCTTAACACTTTGGACCCCTCCCTGCCCTGGGCTACCCTTCAATGTTCAGCTGATCCACATTTTTAAAATTTTCCAAGTCTGTATCTTTTATTTATATCTCATATTTAGCATATAAAAATGGGACAAAACACCCCAGCAAATATCTCCAAGTATCACACATTAAACTGCTGTCATAAAATCTCAACTCTTACCCATATAGGAAAATCTTAGAAAACCACTAAAGATAAATAATCCTTTCACACCAACAAGCATTTATCTTGCTTCTGTATGAAACCAGGACTTTACCCACTAATCCTTCCCACTTTATCAGTGTCCTTTCATCTGCTCAATAATCATTCAAAAGGTAACTTTCAGAATCTCTTTCCTTGTGAAAATAACAGCTCTAAAGAAATAAGCAAAATATTTTACCTCATCTGAATCCACTAATACTGGAAGAGCTCTGAAATAAAAAGAAGAAAAGTGACAATGTTAGCAAAAGCGAGGCCAGTGAACCTTGCTGCATGTAGGACTATCCTACAGCCCAGCAGTTCTCATTTCTAAACAGACACAGTGGACAGAAGGAAATGCCCAGGCTAATCCCAGATACAGAGAAGAATTTCCACACAGCAGTGCTCTTAACAGACCTAAACTGAAAACAAGCCTGCTGAATACACCCTGTTATATTCATACAATGGAATACTGCACAGCTGAGAAAACTGGCCAGCTACCGAGGGATACAAGTTTTAAAAAACAACAGAATCTACAGCCACAGGCATCAGGATAGCAGGACCTTGGGAAAGTGGGCTCCCTGTCTGACAGGGAGACTAGGAAGTTTTTAGGCATTAGCAATGTTCTCCCTTTCCTCTGGGTGCTGATTACACTAATGTATTCATTTTAACAATTTATCGAGCTATACACTTATTTAGAATATGTGTACTTCCTAAAAAGAGTGCCTTTAAAAATGTTCAAGACTGAAATTTCAAAATGGAAACACACAACAGCACGCAATCAGCAATCCTAGATCCTCTCTTCGTGACAGGGAAGCTATGGTATGTGCGCCATAGGTTTGCTACCGACCACTAGAGGAAGAGCAATGACTAAAACCATATGAATGAAGAATCAGAAACACAATGGCTCTCCAACTATATTTACCTTTTAATTCCAAGTTAATTATCCTTTGAGTAGCTGGGTAACTACATGAGTGGTGATTTGCCATTTAATTAAAAACTCCACATGCCACAGGCTTCTGGGAAAATTTCAGAGGGACAAGCAAACACTTCATAGATGGAGGTATTTAGAGAGCCAGGCATTTGCTTAACTCCAGTTTCATTATTACCGCTGCCTGGATGTCGGGGGTGGGATGGGGTGGCATATGACATAATCTGTGCTCAGGAAGGAAAATATTGCTAAGTCGATACACGTATGAAAATAATCCAGGAAGCTTCATCTAGCTTCAGTGTACGACAGAGCTGAGAGGAGGAGCGCCTGAGGAAAAAGTCTCCACTCACAGCTACGTCAAGTCATGAGGATACGCTGGACGCAGTCAAGCGAAAGACAGCCAAGATTTCTACAAGCAGAGCTAGCCTTTGAAATGGAGAGCAAAATAAATACATTCTCACATAAATGAACAGAACTGATTAGCAAATCTATGCTACAAGGAATACTGAAGAACTATCTATGGGAGAAAGCTCTTTGCTCAGATGCTCAGAAAGGAAAGAATACTAATATATGGGTACATATAAAAGAATATGTACACGTATTCTCTGTTACAAGACAGAAGGGTAACAGTGCATTGCTAGTTTCAGTTCCTATTCTGCACAGCCTTGATATGCATGAATTTTAGATACCACACTTTAAATGATACCAGTCTCTCTACAAGATAGTTCAAGTTCCAGTTACTCAAAAGCACAATGAGATACTGCTTCATGGCCACTAAACAGATAAAAAGGGTGGACAATAACAAGAGCTGGCAAGAATATGTGTAAATTAGAATCTTTACATATTACTGAAAATAGAGCAGCTGCTTTGGAAGAGTTCAGCATTTCCTCAAAATATTGAAACAAAGTTATTACATAATCCATCAATCCCACTTCCAGGTACACAGCCACGAGAAAGGAAGATACACCTGTGCATGTGCGTGTGCACACCCAGAATCCTCATACTCACAGTGATGAAAATAAAAAAGGCAAAATCTTGAAGTGAGCCAGTCAACCGCCTACATAAATCAAAGCCCACATAACTTGTGAGAGGCCAGAGAACTAAAGCAGGTTTGTTTTCTGGAACTCTGAATGTGAGAAGACATTTAAGTGACACTCTCTGAAGTCCTGAAAGTGAAAAAAAAAAAGAAGCAAAACAAAAAAATCAACCAAGAATTGTATGCCTAGCAAAAATACCCTTCAGAAACAGTGAAGGAAAGACTTTTCCTGAAAAATCTGACAGGCTCATCTCCAGTATTTCTGCACTAGAAGAAATAGAAATTCTTCAGGTAAAAGGACTATCAGAAGCTGTCTAAGTAGCACCCAGATGGAAGCAGGGAAAGGAAAGAATATATTCTGATTGTCTTTAATGTGGAAACAGCTACCTGGAATTCTTGTCAAACAAGACAGAGAGAAAGAGAAACCTGAGTAATTCAAAATTCCCAGAGGAGATTCCTACAACTTATTTTTCCTGTGTTCACAGGGTTCCTCTACAAGCTTCCCCATGCAAAAACAAAACAAAATAAAACAAAAAACTTCCCACAATACATGATAGTATGGCTATGTGTGTATGTGTCTTACATTTTTACATGTTTGAACTTTTCCATCCTATAAAATTAAAACAAAACAATGATCTTGCTAACTAAGAATCAGCAAAGGCTACAGTCTGTTACAGGCTGTTTAAAGCAGTTGCACAGTGACAAGGACAAAAAGCCTAAGTCACTGGTTGGTTCTCGGCGGTGGTTTCATCACTGCTGAGGGGGCCTGCAAGGACACAGAGGCATGAGGTCTGAAAAGCATGGTGACAGTTTGAGCGCTACCCCTTAACGGCCTACACTGAGATTTTAACAGAGGATATTTACACATCTGTGAATGAAGAGGGAATATTTTCTTCAACCCACTTCAAATCTTCATCCTGTAGAAATAAATATTTATATTTAGCATTTGCTTCATATCACTTGAAACTAGAATTTTTAGTAGAATGCATATAATATTTAAGTAGTGAAATCCCCATGTTTGACATTCTTTTACTTGCTACACATGTGTCTCATGGAAACTATGCCATGGCCCCATAAATGGGCAAACTAAAAATTAATTTCAGACTTCTGTACTTTTGGCTTTAGCTGGATGCATAGCTGTTAATTTTTTGTCTCAAGAAACCACAGCAGAAACAGTGTTCAAGCACAACTGTTAATTTCTTGTCCTTAGAATCCATGCTAAATACACAGTATGCTTATAAGCTTCTAAGTTCAAAAATAACAACATTGATCTGTATTGATTTTTTGCTTCTCTGAAATTATTATGCCTCCTGACTTGTTCAAGTTCTTAATAAGTTTATGACTTTTCAAGAGAAAAGGATAATGGTACAAATTCAGTGGACACTTGAGTTATGACAGGCCTGGTATACGACCAGCTGGGGTTAGACTGGAATTTCAGGCTTAACTTACATCCCAAATCTGGAGTTAGTTCTCAAATGCTGGCAGCTTGTGCTTCCAGATGGTTCCCAATACAGGTTTAAGCCTTAAAGGGGTTTTTTAGAAGGGATGTGACAGCAGCTTTTCCTGAGTGGGGTTAACTGAGAAATGCTGGGCCAGTGTCTCTCTGAGGACCCTGTGATCTGTCTGTGTACAGGAGCGAGGCTTTGAGGGCTGTAGAGGAGCCCGAACCTTCAACTAACATCTTGCGTTACAGTCAGCCCTTGGGAATGAGTTCGCAAGTCAGGAGTCCACTGTAATCTAGCTGTATCGAAGCCCACTTATTTATAATCACTTGTTTTGATGCTCATATCCCTTTAGGAGATAGGAAAAGCAAAGCAGGCCAGCTGGGGTGCCTACATTCTTTTTTCCTAACAGAAAGTTGTCTACAGTGGTTTTACTGAGTAAAGAAAAAAATAAAAAGTATAGTGAATATTTTGAAGTATAAATTAAAATTTTGTTATTGTTGTTTACCTGGCTACATGGAATGTTCTAGTCCTAGTATTAATGACATTTTGCCTACCTACAGAGATACTATTAACATTAAGGAATTCCCCATATCTAACTGAACTTCAGGTTTAGCAGTAAACTCCTCAACTTCTGATCAATTAAATGCTAAGTGCAGTTAGAGAAATAAAAAATTATTTCCTTGATATGTGTGAAAATACTGAGCTTCCAAATAAACTGAGATATCACTAAGAGAAAAATACCTAATAAGTAATAACAGTAATAATAATTAGTTTTGCAGTACTGAGCCTCTGATTAAACACAGAGCCTCATACATGTTAGAAAAATACATTACCACTAGGCTACATCCCAGACCTGGACAAAAAATGTAGTATAGGATGAATATTCCTTATCCAGAATGTGGCCAAAAGTGTTTTAGATTTTGAAATATCTACATACACATGATGAGTTAGTTTAGAGATGCGATCCAAGCCTAAAATACAAATTTCACCTATGACTCGTGTACTGTATACACATTGCCTGCTACATATTTTACATATATTTTTTGTAATAATTCTGTACATAAAATGCAGTTTCACAGTAAATACACAAAATTTGTATATTTTGTAAATACACAAAATTTTTCAAATTTGGGAACATTTTGAATTTTTTGCATTAGGGATGCTCAACCTGTAGTTCTAAGACCAGACAAACAAAACTGTAACAATATTTTCAAAAGTTTAATTAAATACCATAAAACTATTGAAGATCACATTTTAAAGAATTACTACCAAAAACTGGAGTATTAAATCCAATACAGAACAGTGCTTTCTTTTATCATTTGTCCTGTTATCTATTTGCCCAGTCAGAACTTATATGTATATATAACTTCTCACATAATATAATTAGTAGTCTGTATGATTGTTAAGACAGCAGAGTATTAAACTTCATGACAAGTATTCCCATTTTGCTTTACCTTCATAACCATTACTCTTATACATAAATGATATGCATGAAATATTTAAAAATGCCTCCTTGACCTATATTTTACAATTTCATTCAAACTTTCACTGTTTAAGAAAAAAATCTGTTGACTGCTAACTGCACAGGTAACATATGAAGCGTTTGCCCCAAAAGATTAACACATGGAATTGACAAAAGTCATTCAGTATGTGGATAAGTTGGCACACAGATCCTGCTGCAGCAGGGCTGGGCCAGGTCCAGGGCTTAGAGGGCACTCCCATATGGGACACACACAGCTTTCTAAACGATTAAGGACTGAGACTCCAGTAAATACACACTATACTCACGAAGTTATCAGAAGTTGAAGGTTTCACTGTTCCGTTGGAAACTGTTTTTGTGGCTCTTAATTTTATTCCTTCAGCTGCAATGAGAAATAGAAATCTTGAAGATTTAAAAATAACATTTTCCTTTATAATTCCACATTTAATAATCCATTGAGGAAAACAATTATTTTTTTCCTAAAGAACATTTAGTTGTGAAACCTTTGAGCAGGGTGTTAGCTTCAAAAAAGAAATGTAGGAAGGAGGCACAGAAAGAGCTAATTGATTTTTTTAAATGACATAATTTTACATATTTATGAGATACCATGTATATTTCATACATGCAGTATTTTTATAATTAAATCAGGGTATTCAGGTATCTATCACTTTAAATATTTATGATTCTTGTGTGCCAAAGACATTAAAGCCCTGTCTCCCAGCTATCTGGAAATGTATATGACAAACTTGCTACCTATAGTCACCTGCCATGCTACAAAATGCTAGGACTTATTCCCCGGGGGTCTGACTGTAATGTGTACCTCAACCTCTGCCTATTCCCCGTCTGACTCCCTTTCCGGGTCTCTGACGGTCACTACCCTATGCTCCACATCTATGATATGAACTTTTTTAGTTTCCGCTATGAATGGGACCATGAAATGTTTGTCTTCCTGTGCCTGGTTTATTTCACTTAACTGGGTGTCATCCAGGTTCAGATTCTGACAAATGTTCATCAGAAGAACTGGATTTGCAAGTTTGAGACCTACCTTTACACTAATTCAAACACAGGAATGTACATATTTCCATAGGTTCATTTTAATCTTAAGAATTTAAAAAATCTATAGGATTTGCAGTATCAAATTTAAAATTAACATGTTCCCACCAGTTTGAACCACTGATGGTACATGCACAACTGTACTACTGGTGGTGCAAGTGATTCTAATCACTTTTATCAGTCTTTTCACTAATAAAATTAATAAATAGCCACCTGAAGGGACAGTCATGTATGTACAACCAGTGGCTCAAGCTACCCAGCAGCAAGACGTACAAATCATGGCCTCATTTTGAATGTGTTAAGACACATCTTTAGATATTTCTTACTTCTCTGATGTATAAATTTTATGGACTTAGGGAAGAAAAAGCTGTTCTTCATGTGTGACCAAGCCTCTTCTTTATGTTGGCAGTGCCAATGGGGCATCAAGAGCATGGGCCCAGAACTAACTCACCCCAAGCAGAATTCTGGCCCTTCTGACATAATCTTGGGGAAGCAATTAACTTTCTGTGGCTCCACACAAAGTGAGAATAATAGTAACAGCTACCTCACAGACTTACAAAGGAAGCACATAAAGTGCCTGCTACATAATCCATGCCCACAGCAAGCATTTATTTTTGTTATTCCAGTAATCTGCAAACACTGCTTCTCCATAATCTAGGACAACTGGTACCATTATGAAGGCATCAATGGTACAAGTCGATATAATGAAACAAGCTGAGATTACTTAACCTAAAAATGTTTCCACGGGGCACTAGAAATCCCAGTATTTCTTAAGGGGGCAATATACTAATTTTTATAAATTGTAGTATATTGATATAAAATATTAATATGTTAAGGCACACAGTAAAGAGATTTGACAAGCATATGTACTCATATAATTACCATTCCAGTCAAGCATGTTTTCAGGGCTGGAATGTAGCTCAGCGGTAAAGTGCTTACTTAGTACGTATGGCATGAGGCTATGGATTCAATCCCCAACACAGCACAGTGAAACAAAACAAGGTATTTCCCGCATCCACAACATTCTTCATGCTCCTTTCCAATCAACCCTCACCCACCAGAAGCAACCACTGCTACGATTTAATCACTACAGCTCATTTAATCGCTGCAGCTCATTTTGTCTGTTCTAGAACTGCATTCGTAGAACCATAATCTAGATTCTACAGTCTTTTAAGTTTGGCTACTTTCCTGCAACATAAAGATTTTTTAGATTAATTCATATTATAGTAAATTTAATAAAAGGAGCTCAAAAATAAAGTCTTCAGAAATAATATAAGGTCTTCAAAAGTAATATTTAGGAATAAATCTCTGTTATGCCCTTCAGACTAATGGCTTTTTTTTCCCCTGGCATCTTGTGAATCTTACTTTGTGTTTATCCAGTTCAAGCATTTAGCTAAGATTTGAGTAACTGGATAATCTCTGGGGTTTCTCTCTCTGCTCTTGATTTCACGCCTCCATTTCCAGGACGCCCACAGCTGCGGTCGCCGTCTTCCCACTCCCGACGTCAGTAGGTCTGTGCCTGTCTCCTGGAGCTCCATGCCAGCACAGCAGGGACAGCGTCCTCAGGATGGAGGCCTGGACAGCGGGGCTGATGAGGGCTGAGCCCTGCTGCGGTCCTCAGCCAAATGCCCTCCAGTTTCCACCTACTTTTTGTGGCTCTCCACTGCCGTCAGCTTTTTTTTTTCTTCAATATTCTGTCTAGAGAGCACACTAGCTTCCACCCAGCAGCCCAACTCATACAATTCACTGCATCATTTCTTTAAGCCAGAACCTTCATGCCCTGAATTTTAACATGTTAACTCTGAACCGTCTTCCAGTTTCCTTATTTAACGAGAGTCAGAAAAGCCTGAAGGAGTTAGTTGTAGGGGACCAGAATAAGCAAGAATAAGCAAGCGGGGAAAATGGAGACACGCTGATTATGCTTTGCTACTATTTTTGCTATCTGGGCAGACTACAACTTTTTCACAGTATTTTAAACAAAGAGAGAACCAAAACAAATTATGAAAAATAATGTTAGTGTAAGAGAAACCCAAGCAAAAGCACAATAAGAGGGGACAGACAAAACTTCACACGAGTTATATACTGATATAGCCTTCATACATTTTTAATTAAAGTATCAGTGTAAAATTAACTAAATGATTAAAATGTGATGTAGAAATAGAAAAAAAATGAAAATAGCACTAAAAGTATAATTAGAAATGCTTTAGGCATGAACAGGAAATGATAGGTATGTGTACTTCTAACATAGCCAGGGGAGACAATTCCCAGAAACTCAATAGTTATCATTAAGATGAACATAATTCACACATAGTACAATATATTCAAAACCATTCTCAGAAAAAAATCACGTACCTAGTTTAATCCTTCAGAGTAAATGCAAAACCACAAACCACATGAACAACTTCAAAAATTTAATCAATGACTTCTTTTTATTACTACCTATAGCAATAAAGTAAATGTACATAATAAAGTAGATATGTAAACTTTGTGAAGTTTTGAGAATATTTCATAGAAAAAAACTTAAGTGAAGTGTATCTCCCTGGGTCACAGGTCAGGGCATGTGTACTTCTTTGTTACGATACATACAATGATCATTTAGCAAGAAAATGTATCACTCACTCAAATTTTCAGACGTGACCATGAATTCTTCCACTTCGTCATCGGAATCATCTATTAAGGGCATGAACGCGTACCTGCACAAACAACAAGGAGTGCTTGGACTGCTGTGTTTCTACTTATTCAGTTTTCATTTTATATCCAAAACAGTCACCATATATTTTTTGAAACAAACATTTTAAGTTTTTTTTTTAAGAGGGCAAAATTAAACACAAAAAAGCAGAACAAAACAGAACAAAAAAAAGCAAGGTAAGAGACATAAATTTCAAAGCAAGACCATCAGAGATCTTCACTATCTATCATATTGTCTCTTGTTTTCTTCCAACTAGATGTCCGTATCTTCACATACAGAAATTCACATGAAATAACATAGTATAGAACTGATCTGAACAGGATGAGGAAGGTGTTTTAGGTCTTCAAGACCAGACAATACGGAAGTCAACAATGGCTATCACAGTATCTCTCATTCTCTTCAAAATAGCTGTCCATACCTTCATGTATGTTAAAATTAAAACAAAACAGATTAAAATTACTCTGAACAAAGAATAATAGTATTGCTGGATTTCACATCATGACGCTACAGAATCAGGACTGGGTACTATAGTGTCTCTTTTTCTTCAAAGTAGTTGTTCATTTTATCATGCATTCTATAAACAGCTCTCATAAACTGTTTATAGGTTCTACGTAAGCATGAGTCTCTACCATGTATTTGTATCCTTTCTTTATTAGAGGGAAAAACAAAACATAGCAACACAAAACAAATTCCTATAAAAACATGAAATGAAAAAGTCATATAAAACCACAGTACAAGGTGATCTACAATAGTTACTGTATTGTCTCTTGTTATCTTCAATAGAATTGTCTATATATATCATCAAGCATAATTGAATATAGCAGTACATAACAATATTAATAGAAACAAAACATTGTAGACAATGTAAAACTTCAAAAGCAGGTAATAATCAAACCAGAATGGGTAGTGTGTCATTTTCAGTGTAGTTGCCTATACTCTCAGACTTGATACTACCAATCATAACAGTTTGAATAAAATCTGTCAATACAAAACAGCAATCTAACAAACCAGATTTAATTAAGATCAGTCATGGTAAAACAGTGTAAGTTATACAGAGCGTCAGATTAAGTTAATAGGAAATTAAGGATGATTACCATACTATTTTCGGGATAGCTGTCTGTGCCCTCAAATCTAGTACAAGTAGACAAACTGGAACAGAATATAATCCATCTAAACATAGCGGTATGAGTATTGTGGGTATTAAAACCTGATACACTATTAACAATATCCTCTGCCTTCTTTTTTTTAGACTATTCCTCCCCTTTCACTCCCACAGGGTGCTGCGCATTTTGGGTCCCACCAACTCCCTCAGTTTTTAGATTGTGGGGGCAACCTGCTTTTTACCTAAGTGGTTCCGAACCTTCTCACTCCTGCACTTGATCTCAAGTTGTATTCCTTTACCTACAAAAGTCTCAAGGTTTTCCTTCGTTACAGCTGAGTAGTTCTCTACTGCACATAAGTATGCTATCTTTCCAACCTATCTGCAGGTGCTGGTCAAGTTGTCCCTATTTCTCTCTGGTTCCCTGTCACATAGAGCATTGTTTTCTCATATTTGATTTTCGGTCCATAAACCCTCTCTCAGGTTGATTATATTTCCTATACAGAGAATCTCAGTGGGCCCTATCTCCTGATCTACTCTGCCTGTTTCTTTCTTTTTTTTTTAAGTGTATCAAGGTCATCTATGTTAGAGATTATAACCAATCTTCTCTGCCTCATTTCTGCTATGCTATTTTTCTGCCATTTCTACTTTTCTCCTTCATTCTGCCTGCCCCATTCACTGAGGCCTCTCTGTCCCTGTTCCTAAAATCCTGGTATTTTTTTTTCCCTCTAGAATGTCCTTCAGTATTCTCTGTAGAGTTGGATTGTTGGTCACAAATTCCCCCAGTTCCTCTTTGTCATGGAAGCATCTTGTTTCTCCATTAATTTCTAGAGACAGTTTTGCAGGGTACATTAGTCTGGGTTGGAGGTTATTTTCTTTTAAGACTTGGAATACTTCACTCCAAGCTCTTCCTGATTTGATGGTCTGTGTCAAGAAAGTCTGCCATGATTTTGATGGGTTTTCCTTTATAGGTGATCTGGTTCTTTTCTCTGATGGCTTTTAGTATTGTTTTTATATTGAATTTCTGGTATCTTGATTATTATATGTCGGGGGGTAACTCTGTTTTGGTTGTAGGTGGCTGGAGTTCTGTATGACTCATATATCTGAACATAATTTTCTTTTCCCATGCTTGGGAAGTTTTCCTTAATTATTTCTGTGAAGAGCCTTTGTTATTCCTTTCTTTTTATTCCTGCTTCTTCACTCACATTTCTTATTCATAAGTTATAGATTCTCTTGTCGTTTTCTAGCCTTTGTATTGTTACTGCATGTTTCCTTATTATTTTTAAGAGATCTTTCCTTTCATGATCACACATTGAAAACCTGTGTTCAAGTTTTGATGGTCTATCCTTAGTTTCTTTCAAGCAGTTTTGCCAGCTTTCAATGGAGTTTTTAATTTCTTGGTAATCTCTTTGAATCTGCTCCATGTATTCTAGGTTTTCTTTATATTCTTTATCAAATGTTTCTCTCCTTTGTGTTCCTCCCTTCTCCTGTCTGTGTCTTCTAGAGAGGTGCTTAGCATTTCTTTTATTAATCTACTCATATCTTGCTTTACTTGATTTAATATTTCAGTTTTGAGCTCGTCTACAAGGTCCCAAAAATATCTCTTTGTGTCCACTGATGCTGTGTCTGATGTTGCATGTTTGCTGCCCTCAATCTCTTTTGTATTTACCTCTCCCGGATCAATGTTCTCAGGGTTGGGGGCTGGGGGCTTTTTCTTGTTTCTTTCTCTTGTCATGTTTTTGGTTTCTTCCATACAGGTATATAGTGGAGGTCCCAGCCCCTTTCCTTGTTGGTTATGGTTCTTCTGAAGTGCGCTGATGAGGGATTTCTGCCCTTTCCAGTTTGCTCTTGGTCACTGAGGTGCAAGGAGGAGCGGTGTATGCAGGCCCCTCCCCACCAGGCCAGTCAATGTTCGGGGTTTTCACTGCGTTAGTCTGTGCTACGCATAGAGAATCAGTTTGGGATGACTTATTGGGTCCCAGCCAGGGGTGTGACCCAAGCCAAGCAGATCCCACCAATCTTCTCCGGGAAGGGAGCAACCAACTGAAGTCACTGTCATTCTAGTTCAGGCTCCTCCTGCCCGATTCCAACATGTCATCCATTTGGTCGCCTCCCCTCCCATGGGGGGGTATTATTCCCAGCACTCACTGTGGGTTAATGCAGGTCCCTCGCTGGCTCTGTTCTCCATCGGGCTTGCTGACCTCCATCTTCAGTATGACCGGCTAGTCACAGCAGTGCAATTTTGGGTGGCTCCAGTGGGTCATGGCTATGCGAGTTCAGGCGGCTCTGGCCAGTTTCAGGGGCACGAGTTCAGGCAGCTGGAGAGTGCTGTGGTCACTAATCTTAGTTTCTCCAGTAGTAGCCCCAGGACTGTGTGTTTGACCAGCTCTTTTGCCTTTAGTTTCTTCCTGGGTCAAGAGGATCCATCTCCCTCTGTCCAGACCTCTCCAGGATGTTTTATTCCGGCATGAGTTGTCTCTCTCAGGCAGGCTTTGTGTCCTGCTGCTCATTGATCCGTCATCTTTTCCTCCTCCTCTCATTTTAAGTTTCTTATAAATTAAAAGTGTAATTATTTTACTCTCAAATTAGCCAGAATTACTGTGAAACTATCAAACTGGAGTGCTCAAATATGGCTAGTAAAAACAAAATAGGGCAAAATCTTCCTGGAAAGCGATTTCCCAATATAGAACCTTCAGAGAAGGGAAATTTCAGTTGTACTTTCTCCAGGTCAGGTTCAACTTCCTGTCAGAACTCTTTCTGGCTTATTCTCTAATGGAAGAGAACATGCTGACCTGCTTGGTGAAAAATAAAGCCCCCTGGTAGAGCCACATCTGTTAATGAGACATCCCCCTCTCAGAAATTCATCAAAGTGAAGGTGCAGCTGCCTCGCATGATCCCACAGACGTTCAGAAATCACTGCTGACAACAGCAAAAACCCAGAAATACAATGTCTAACAACTGGGGACAGCTTACATAAACTACTACACACACAAAATGTCATAGCACAGCTTTATGCTATGCTATGGAAAGATGTATTTTAGACAGAAACAAGAGAACTGTGTATGTAAGTATACAGGTATGTGTGTATGTATATATCATTATTGGTACACTTTTAGTAAAGGAAGCTTAGTTTCTTCCTTGAGGTAGAGGGTGAGGCAAGGGAAAGTAGGGATTCCTTTAATAGTCTCAAGTGCAGCACAAGTCTGAAATGCAACTTTCACCACTGGGTATGATGGTACATGCCTGTAATTTTAGCAATTGGGAGGCTGAGGCAGGAGGATCACCAGGAGTTCAAGGCCAGTGTGAGCTACACAGCAAGATCTTGTCTCAAAAAAATCTAATTAACTAACTAAATAAATAAATGAAATACAACTTTCTAAACTTGACATTTAAACCCTTTACCACTTTGGCCTCACCTTCCTTTCTAGCTTTATCTCCCTCCAATATTAGTATAGATTGAACATTCTTACCCAAAACTCTAAAGCTGCCTGAGTATCATGTCAGTGTCTAAAAACTCTCACTGGAGCATTTTAGATTTCACATTCTCAGACTAGGCCTAATCAACCAGTAAAGTCTATGCAAATATCCCTAAATCTAAAGCACTCCCGTTTCAAGTTGTTTTTTTTTTTTTGAGACAGGTTCTTGCCATATAGTCCAGGCTGGGCTGATCTTGAACTCTCTAATCCAGACTGGCAATGACCTCACAGCAATCCTGCTGCCTCAGGAGGTGTGTGTCACCACACACAGCTGTCTCACATATTTTGGTAAGGGATACTCAATCTGTGTGGCAGCCTCACATGTGTCACCATCCTGTACCTGCTATGTTGTCCCCCAACTTGATTACACACAGCTTAAACAGAGACTGCTTCACCAGTGTCTACGAATGTGTTTTGGCCTGGAGTGGTGGCACACGCCTGTAATCTAGCACTTATGAGGCTGTTCACAGACATCACGGCAGAAAACTTCCCAAGCAGGGAAAAAGAACTTCACATACAGGTAAGTAAGGCACATAGAGCTCCAATTAGCTCTAGATAAACAAGCAAAAAATCTACACCAAGGCATATAAGAACTCAAAAAAAATCAGATCCCCACAAAATTTAAATACCCAATTCAAAAATGGGCATCTGAAATAAACACTTCTCAAATGAAGAAGTAGAAATGGGAAATAAATACATGAAAAAATGTTCAACATCACTGCTCATTGTTTCAAATTAAAACAATGCTCAGATTCCATCTCACTCCAGAAAGAATCGCTATCATCAAGACATACATCAACCAATCACAAATGCTGGTGGAGCTTAGAGAAAAAGGAACCCTACTCCACTGTTGGTAGGAGTGAAGACTGGTATGGCCTCTGTGGAAATCAGTGTGGAGATTCCTCAAAAAAGTAGGACCAGAGGTCTCATTTAACTCAGCTATTCCCCTTCTTGGTATCTTCCTGAAACATTTAAAAGCATCACACCACTCATGTTTATAGCAGCAGTTTGTAACAGCTAAATATTGGAAACCCATCAATTGATGTATAGACAAAGAAGATGTAGTTGTTTTACATAATAGTATACTACTCAGCCATAAAAAATGAAAATCTTGAGATCTTTTTAGGTGAATGAATGCACCTTGAGAACATATTTTTAAGTGAAATAAATCAGACACACATGGGTAAATACTGCATAGTTTCTCTGGTGTGAGGAACTAAAAGTGTAAATAAGGACCAAAATGTATAATAGATATTGAAAAATAGAAGAAAATATTCAAATGGGATAGGGAACTAGGGAGGGGGAGGGAAAAAGGAAAGGAGGGAAAAGAATGAAAAAAAAGTAAAAAATGGAAACAAAGTTTCTATAAAGAGGGAGGGGAAGAAGGGTTGAAGGGAGGGTAAGAGGATGAGGAGAAAAGAAGATTAAGATGTATCATGTACAAATTTCCTATGATGAATGTGATCATGATGTACACCTAAAATGTACCAATAAACTTAGTGTTTTTTTAAAAATTGTGATTTTGACACCATAGATGGTCATCCACAAACCCTGGCAACTTAAAATTTCCCTGTGTTCGGTACCTCTGATTATTTGCAGATGGTCTCCACAAAAACATTATTACGATAAGGATAAGAGAGAAAAGGAAGCTCCAAAATGCATCATCAACCCAGAGTTCCATCCAGTCCTAAAATAAGGACAAAAGAAAAGAGAAAATTAATGTTCTGACAAACATACAGCTTTCCCATTCAAACACACAGGATGAGTGCAAACGACATCCCTCTCTCCCATTGAAGTCTCCCAGGTACACAAGTTTGTCTTTTTAAAAATCTGTATTATTTATATAATGTTTCTAAAAGGCTCTCTCATGTTATAAGCATCCACTTCCATAAAAGTTCAGGGTTAACAAAATGATTTATAAACAAAATTCTAAAACATACTTTGAACTTTAAGTAGAAAATAACTAAGGTGAGGTGAAAAGAAAAAGACATTCCAGAAGGCTTGACCTCTTCTCTTGCTGAATTGTCCCCAAGGTAGCAGCTAGGGACTGGGGGGCAGGGGGGCCTGGCTCTGTGATTGCTTACACAGCACCATAGAAGAGCTCAAATCTCAGGAATGCCCTAAAAGAGGGCCTTTCCTAGTATAGTTCTGAGAAGCCTATTTTCTTCCAACTGAGGAACTCAGACTGACCACTTCCTGAAGTCCCTGCTGAGTATGCCATCACAGAAAATGCCTGATTTAAGATTTTTAGTCCCATTTGGATTCAAAACAAAACAACCCAGGCCTGGGGATGCTGAAGTTGTAGTGTGTGCAGCATATACACGGCGCTGGGTTCAAGCCGCAGCGCTGAGGGGAAGACAACACACAAGACACACAGCCACTCGACTTCATAGGATGCAGGAAGAAACACCTCTTCTCTTACTTCATTTACCTATTTCTTTTCGAGCTGCATCCCTGGCCCCCCTCCTGTTATTTTAAACTTTCTCGAAGTAGACAGAAAGTTGAGAAAAAGGCAGGAGAGCAAAAGGAGATTGAAGAGGAAATTTTCAGAATCATTTAAAAGAGGAAAAAGTTTTGTTAATGCCAGATAAGACAGTTTTAAGTAAAAGGAAAAAATCACTAAAATTATATATGTTCACAAATAGAAATTCTTCAAAGTTTCACGAAATAAAACAGTGTACTTTGAAGATAACAATACATAATGTGTTAACTATTGTTAATTCTCCTTTTACTCTGTTCTGAAATTTTGTTTTCTCTTTAAAATAAAATAAAATAAAATCAGTGTAATTAAGAATGATGGTTTTACTTACTGACTGGCATTTTGCCATTCTAAATGTCTTGGTTGTCCACACCATGAACACGACAGATGCTGAAAGACAGAAAAGCCACCTTTGAAGGAATATGCAACACCAAAATAATCTTTTATAGGAAGAAGCAGTAAACAGCTTACCCAGCACAGCAAAGATGAGGGTATTTGTAAAGTGCCTATATAAGGAAAATTTCACTGTGTTTTTTCTTAGTCTGAGAGTCTTCATAGTTTGTGCCAAACTTATAAAAATGTAAAAAGAGTTAAGGAAAAACAATTTAAATGGTAATGAATAATTTTTAAAAACATAACAATCTTCTACAACACTTGAAAGGTTAGTACTGCTAAATATAGATCCTAAAGTTTGAAGCTAGTAACACAGAAAACGTTATCTTGGTCAATAATGTACAATCACAATCCGATACACAGATCTTGCTTCATGGTTTACCACTGTCTGAAATACATGAACAATCTTCAAGGACAAAAATTTAAGCCAGACCTGTGCCGTGTCCTTCAAGGTCACGCTCAGGACACAGGGCCGCGCAGCGCACATACCCAGAGGCCCTTTGCGGACGCATTAGGCGCTCGTGACCGGTGCTTTTCAGCTCCCTTCCTTCCTGTTTTCCCTCCTAGTCTAGTCTCTGAATGACCATAATTAAGAAGTCAGGTCATGTGTTAGTTCCACTTTATAAATTAAAAAGCTGGAATATGCCAAACAAGCCTGAGCTTAGGCAGAGACAGTCTTTACCAGCAATTACTGCACTGGGGGGACGAATACGCGGACCTCAAGGCCTCCAAGAGTCTCAGTGGCTGGCATGGCTGGCGAGGAGCAGGCGTGGGAGAGGGCTGCTGCCGTGGTGATTCCCTGCTCAGTCTCTCCTGGAGGTCTGCGGGGTCCCAGGAGGGACCTGTAAGAAGGGCTCTGTCCTCAGTCATGCTAATAGGGGTCAAAGTTCAGGGTGTGGGGAAGGAGAAGGCTTGGCATTTGCTCATCAGTATTTTATTCAGACTGGTCAGTGGATACGTGTAAGGTTCAGCCAATCATGCAGGAGGCAGAGAATGGATATGTGGCAGGTGGGTGTCTGGCCCTGTCACAGGCCCTGGGCCATCTCAGAGGCTGACATAAGTCCTGCAGGGACGGTGCTTCTTTGCAGCTGCCTTTTCCCTGAACAGAAACCCTGAGGGCTTTCTTTACCCTGGCCGCTCTAGGAGCACAGGAATCAGATAATGGTGAACACTGCCAAGTCTGAATAAGCTCAAAGATATTTTTTCTCTGATTCCTCAGTAGTGAAGGGAGTCAAGCCAGATCGCTTGTAGTTTTTCTGTTTGTTTGTTTTTTTTTTTTGGTATGGGGGATTGAACCCAGGACACACTGAGCTAAATCACTAAGATGGTGAGGCTGGGGTTAAACCTGCAGTCCTCCTGCCTAGGCCTCCCAGGGTGCTGGGAGTGTATGTGTGCAACACCGATGTCTAGCCTAGAGCTCTGTTCTCAAATGTGAGTTCCCTTCTCTGGAGCAGACCATCAGGCTTTAGCTATCTGTGAACCAAACACCGGCAATAACAGAGCTGAGCAAAAGAACAGGAGTGGCAAGTGCTACACTGATACCTATTTTAAATTCTAAATACTTCATTAATCAATAACTTCATTTTCACTCAAAACGCACTTTACAAGACTAGTTTTTAATCTCTGTAAATGACCAATATGCTGCAAAGGAAATCCATTTGTAAGGTAACACAAGCCAACCAGGGGTACTGTTAGGCCTTACAAAATTGCAAATATCCCTTATTCTTTAAATATACCAAGATTTGTAAAAATTGGTCTTTTTATCATTATTCAAAAATGTTTTTATAAAATCAAGGAATATCAAAAACAAATCAGAGGCTCCCTAAGCCTTCACTTACCAAGGCACTGTCACAGTTAAAGTTTAAATCATTCCTCCCCTTAGGGAAAGCGGCGACCAGAGCGAACAGACTCCCCACCCGTGGGGCAGCCAGGGCACATGCGGCTGCGGCAGGAAAAGGATATCCACCAGCACAAGCCAGAGTCAAGGAGAGAGAGAGGGAGGCTGGCCAGCAGAACAAGATCAGAGTCATTCGCCTGCAGCAAAACAGCAAAAAAATAACAAGCAGGAAAAAGGAGGCAGCACGTTGAGAGAAGCTATGGATTTTGCGTTTTTCCTGCTCTTTAGAGTTAGAATTTTAGAGGACTGGCTAAATTGAATTCATCAAAATCAAAGGAAGCAAGGTAATTAACCAAAGCAGTCAATTCTGTATGTAAGTAGTTTTGCTCCTTTTGCCTGTCATTTGTAATCATTTGGGAAAACCACTGCTTTTTTTCCTTTGTGAAAATCAAGACTTTTCACCCTAGTGATGAAAATTACAGACACAATCTGAAGGCAAACTCCACAAATTATAGAGTCCGGCAGAAATGATACTAGATTTACTTTTTCTCACCGTAAAACACTAAGCGAGATAGTTTTAATGTCTGGATTTCATTATGATTATTAAGCCAATTAAATCCTTCATCTTGTTTTCTTGGACTCTCCACTGAGCTCTGACTCATTATGTCCTGGAATGTACCAGTCAGTGCTGTCCACAAGGGTGACAAACTGCCCTCCTCCAGACAGACAGGGAATTGGAGACTACAGAGCTGTCTTCCTTTGAAATTTTCTGCCAAGTTGAAGCTGAGTGTTTTTACCATGAACTGCCTTGTAGACGGTTAAGAATGAGAAATCTCTAAAACACTTACTATAAACTGCCAGGAGAAAAGATTATATGTATCTTTTTAAATGCAAAGCCTACAGCTCAATTAACTGTCTGATTCATTGATTTGTTAAAAGCTCCAAGCACACATGATTTTAGAAAGGGGAAAACCCAAATCGAACACAGATCTTGGGCTCATTTTTTTAGGCTCATGGCAAAGCATTAAGATCAAGAGAAGTCAATGCTGTCAGCCAACAGTTACGTTCATCTCCACTGCAACCCGCCACCACGATTCCCAATGTGCTGGGCCTCTCTGCCCATTCCTCTCATCACAGGTGAATTTCGGGGTGCAGAGATGCTGGGGACCCACAGCCTTGCAAGCTGCTCACTGTCCACACAAAGTCCAGGAATATATTTAGCAAATGCATTTCTTTGTCTTCTAATATAAGAAATGTGATACCACTCTCTGAGAAGAGCAGATATATTTAACTACAATTTAGTTAATAAATCTGGGCCCTAAATTTATAGCTGTGAACGAAGAAAAACAAGAGTTTTAAGTAAGTTCAATTAAAACCAAATTTTAAAATGAGCTGTTATTTCTTACCGATGCTCCTTATACTGAGAGTGCATAGCTATAAATTGGGGGGTCTCTAGTGGCCCCTTAGGCACAAAACTAGTGTAGGGTGTGCTCTGTGGAGGGAGGCTCACAGCAGTCCTTAGATTTCCTGAGGCATTTTTAACCCCAGTGCTCAAGTGAGCAGTCACAATTCCTCAGAAGCTCATTGTCCCTTTAATGAGGAAGCATATTCAGAGTTCGCAAATGGGGAAAGGAGAGCATAGGTCGGCCAGAAATAGGACACAACTCGAAGGGTCCCGGCAGCCCTGAGCAGCGCTGGTCTGCACACTGCACCCCTGCAGAGCGGAGACCTCCCTGTGGAGAAAGGAAATGGGCAAGTCCAAGCCCACTGGCCTTCCTGGCTGACAGGCACACACAAGACTATGCAAAGAAATACAAGGAAATTCCACATCAAAAGAGGTTAGTAACAAAGACAGTGGAAACACAAAGCACATGGTAAAATTAGAGATCTATCTGACAGGAAAGTGTTCCAGTGATGACACAGAAAACAAAGTCCTGGGGCCGGGGATGTAGCTCAGTGGCCCGGTGCCTGCTTGGCGAGCACAAGGTCCTGAGTTTGATTCCCTGAACAACAACAAAAACTGGGAAAATAATATTCTGGGACATGCACAATCTGTGCTCTGCTCTAACCAAGTCACGTTTTTTCCAGAATTCTTCCCATTTCCACCAGGGCCACCTGGTGGAGAAAACTACAGGGTTTCCTGAGTCACTGAGCCAGAGAGGAGGACCCAGTTCCTACTGCCTCCAAAGCCGCTCCTGCTGCACTATCTCCAGCTGCTGCCTGTGCTGAGCCCACTCTGGGGCTGCCTGCTCGGACCTTTGGAAGGATGGGAGCTAGCGTGGGTGCGGTCAGCTCTGCAGCACCAGCCACTCTGGACAACCCCTCCCCGACTTCCTGTGCGCTGCTCCCTGGCAGTTCGCTGGCTCTTCCCCCTCCCTTCACCCTGGCGCTCCTTCCAGGCACTTCTTCCTCCCCATGCTGCTCTTCTCCTCTCAGCTGCATGTTCTGGTTGGGTCTTTCCACAGCTGCAGCCTTCTCCCATCTACACAGGACCTCTGACCTTCGTCCCCAGCTCAGACCCTCTCACAAGCCCAGGCTGGGACTCCTAAGACTTTTTTTCACATTAATGCCCTAGGCAGCCCAAACCTGGTCCATTATGGCCCCTCCTTCAAGCTCCCTCCTCTCCCAGAAAACAGCACTACTGTATCCTAGCTATTCATGGCAAGTCTCATTTGGATTCTTTTCCCCACTTCGCCACTGCATTTCTTCTCTTCTTCATGCTTCTGCGAGTGACTCTTTCCCCAGCTTCCTGCTTTTAGTCTCTCCTTATCATTTTCTACGTCATCTTTGAGTTCTTTCTGCCACTGACTCCATCGTGTTACACACACAGCTTCCTCTTCTCTCTACCTTCTGCCTTCAGGAGAAACTCAAAGCCCACAAATATGCCATTCTGCCTTCCCCTTCTGGCCCTGGCAGCCAGAATTCTGCAGGAATGCTACCCCAGGACACCTAGCCACTGACACATAGATTTCCATGCTTCCAACTTTTTGTTCCCCTCAATTCTTCCCAAGTTACTTTCTCCCCAGTTCTCTTCCTCATAAACTCTCTGTTCTCTTGGTTCAAGTTAAATTTTACCATCTTTAAGGTCTTTCCTGGTTTTTATGCCAGAGTTAATTTCTCTTACCTACTTCTATTCACATGACACCACTTCAAAATGGCAAACATTACTGCTGTAATGTTGTTAGTTAAATGACATACATATTTCTTCTATCAGGCTGTGAATTCTTTAAATGCAGGGACAGTTTTTCGTTCATGCCTAAACAGTAGCAGGTGTTGAGTACTTAAGAATTTGCTGAACTTAAATAAAGACAGATGTGCCTTATTTGGGGGGTTACTACTTTTTCATCTTCACAAAAACTCCCACACTGAGGTAGCAATAATGTGTGACTGCTTTCCATTCTATCATCATTACAAGTCACAAATAATTGGGTTTTAATGATGCAACATACTTTTTCGAAAAGACATCGTAAAGGATATGAACCACACAAAAATGGAGTCAGTAACTGCTAAAATAATGTCAGCCAAAGCAACACCTAAATGCTTAGAACCCTGAAAGACAAGAATAGAGGGAAATCTGGTTGTAAAAGTTTCATTACAGTACAGCAATTAGATTATTTTATCACTCTACTATGTCACACAGAAGATTTTACTCCTAACAAAGCCGTGTTTAGCACATGAAAATCACCTGTTTTGGCAAAAACAAATGTTATCATGTCACTGACTTATTAGAGGGGAGGGATATGAAACAACCATGGGCTGCTGAATAAAAGGCCTCCCGTTCCCAGCCTCACTTAGGCCAAGTGCTTCACCCCTCCCTCTTCACACTGAACCTACAGCCAGGACTGCTATGAAACTGAGTCCTGACCTCCCCATCCTTGCTGTGAAGGGAGACAGAAAAACAGTACACTAAGGGAGGGGACCAGGGCGGAAAGGACATAAACTGCAGACTGGACACCTACTCTGACCAGTCGTATTTAAGTCACTAAGATGCTACCCTTATAATGTAAAATTTTCTTAAAACTACCATGCATGCACGATATTTACATGTGAGGTGTTTATCTTTTGTATCTTTTGTAGTTCTTTTCCAGGAAAGGTTCACTTTCTAATACACACACACAGACACACACACACACACACACACACACACACACACACACACACATATATCTCAAAGGTCTCCATGACTATGTAAAAATAAGCACACACTGACTTAAAGAACAGGTATGTGACAGAGAATGCAGGCGTACCAAATACCACAGAAAGAGGAATAAAGTTTTAAAGTTACTGAAGAAATAGCTTGCTCCAAGCAGGGTCAAAATACGTGAGGTAATTATGTGGTAACACAGAGACCAATCACTGTGCCCCGTGACTTGATTTCCAACACTAAGCCCAAATGGGACACAGGTAAAGTGCCTTGAAACAGGTAAGCTACAGACCTCAACCTCTCACTAAAAAAACCCAAAGCTAGGACTCTATGGGTCCTGCCAGACATAATATGAATACTCCCCCAGAGAGCACCGTGCTGCCGCCCATACATACCATCAGTGGCTTCTCTCTCCTTCTCTCCCAAACACACCCTCTGCCTGCATCTCCCTACAGCAGGGCTGCTTCGGCCCCAAAGTACAAGCCACAGAGTCAGAGCAGATTTATGACCGGATGAGCCCTAGGAGGCTGCTGCGATGCCATATGCACACACCTGGAGGCACAGAATTACCCAGCACGGCTAACTCTGGTCACTGACACCAGGATTAAGAATGACATAAATGTGTGCAGACTATATGACAATAACGTATGTTTTTGTAACAATAATCAAATACTTCTGGGACAGAGCTAATTCCTGGGATGACACCTAGCAGAACCTTCTCGAGCAATCGTATCATTTGGAGAAGTGCTCTGCCTTGCTTTTTCCTTCAGGAAGTATAAAAGAAGGAGGAAAAAAACTCAACTCGGTCCTTTTTCCTAAATTTCTACCATTAAAAATAACCTCTCGGGATACATAAAGTAAGATCACATTTCACAGGTACCACACAAAGGGGCAGGAGTGGGATTAGTGAAGTTTTTACCCCAATGACTCTCATCACGCCTTCAATAGCCGCAAAGATAAAGTAAAGCAGTCCCAGTCCAATCACCCGGTGCATGACTGTCCCCAGCCGAGGCCTGGAGTGAAGAAAAGGCAACAGGAGAAAAGAAAAGACTCAGGTAAGTAAAACGCATGGGAGACCAGCACCCTTCCCAGCCCCAGGTAGTCACTGTTTAACCCAAACGGTCTGCTCCCTCTTAGCAGTGCCCTTTTACAGGAAACGGTGGATTTCCGGGGAACCCAGCAGGGACAGGCTCAGGGTTCACAGACCTCTTCCTCTACAACCTGAAGCTATGTGGGTGCCTGTGGGGCAATTCCGTGAAAGGTGGCAAAAGATTTTGCTGCTGAAGATCAAGTTCCTAACACACAGAGGCACTATGTCTAGAGTGGAAGGGCAGGTTGGGAAACCTAGGCAGACAAGTGCCATGCAGAGATGAAACTTCAGTCTCCTGCCAGCAGTAACCACAAACTGCTCTCAGTGAAGCCCCGTTCTAGGTAACGTGCTGATCTCAGGACTTAGACAGGGGCAGTGTAGGCTATGAGGAGATGGAACGTCGCTATGTCCCCTCTGAGCGCTGCCTCCACCTTCCGCCACAAGAAGCCAACCCAATTTAGTTTTCATACTTCAGACTTAAAGTGCTGACTCCTCAGGAGGCTCAGAGTCAAGGACACGAAATGAGCAACGTTCCCACTTCACTTGAGAGGGCTGCGGGTGGGACAGTCAATGGATACTAACAGCTGCCCAGCGGCACACTCAAAGGCTGAGAGGACAGACTGTCACAAGGTGGGCATTGCTGGGAATCCTGATAGGACAGGCCTCTCTAGAGGTGACCGTGGAGCATAAATCCACAGCAAGTGAGAAAGAAAACTGCATCTGGGCTCAGGGGAAGGAGCTCACATGATCGAGAGAGCCAGCAGGAGGAATTGATGTCCACAGGAAGAGTAGCAGGAGGTAAAGTCCCTTTGGGACAGCCTCATCGGCACAGAGGGGAAGGAACAAAAGAGTAGCCAAGTACCAGATGTGGAGTTACACTTGGAGAGGACCATCTCGCCACTGCTGTACTGCAAGACTAGCAAGGGTAGAGACAGGGAAGCTAGAAACTAGGTAGGAGGCAATTCAAGCGGTCCTGGAGGGGGAACATGGTGGCTTGGCCAGGCTGGTCCCTGTAGATGGGATGGGATGGCTCCTTCTGGATGTGTTCTGAAGTTAGGGCCATGGAACTGGCAGAGAGGGCCATGGGAAAACATGCACAGAGCAGGGTCAGAGGCCTGAGCATGGGCACTCCAAGGCTGTGCTTCAGAAGATGAAGAAGATCCGGCAGAGGAGACCAGGAAGTATGAGAGAGAACTGGGAGATGAACTCCTGGAAACCAAGCAAAGCCAGGCTCTATGGTTGAAGGCACCTGGGCCAATGCTGGGCAGGGTCAAGGGAAGTCCCAGTGAACATGATCCAGGCAGCCTTAGTGGAGCTATGGGACAAAACTTCTTAAGGGTTTATGCAAAAGAGAACGAGGGAGCCAAGTGGCAAGCGCAGATGAATCATTTGGAAAGGGAGGCTACACATGGCGAAGGCAATGAAATAGAAGCACGGGAGAGGACGCATGGGGCTTGGGGAGACCTCTGGTTTTAAAGATTGTAAAACAAGCTGAGAGCAACTCATTGGAGAGGAAAACTGATGAAGCAAGAGAAAACCGACAAGACAGGGCCCAAGGGCAGGCATGGCCTATGCCTACCAAGAGGAGGAAAGCACTGTGAATGGCCCAATCATGGGGCAGTAACAGGATCTGAGGATGGCACCACAGCAAAACTCCCTGCTGCTGGCTCTTTCTCCCTCAGAGAAAAAGAAAGCCAGGTCACTGGAGGGGAGGGAGCAGGGCTGGGAGGTTTGAGGAGAGGGGTAAAATTATCTTCTACAGAGAGGTGGTAGAGGTGGAGGGGAAGCTTGGCAAGGAAATCTAATAAAACTTCCAGCATTACCACGGGTACACCTGAAGCTCAGGGTCAGGATGGCCCAGGGTTCCTCTCAGGAAAATGCCTCCCTGGGGCATGAGGCTGAGGTAGATGGAAAGGTGGATTTATCAAGGCTGAGACAGTGTCGAGAAGGGGCCCAAAGGAAAGGAAGGGCATCGAGTTCAGGAAACGAAGCTATAGGGAGAAGGTAAAGACATGAAATGGAAAGGACAGCAGAAGATGCTAGGTCAGGAGCCAGAAATGACCATAGCTGAGTTCAGGAAGAGTAAACAGGAAACAGAAGACACTTGAAAAAGGTATTGCTCAAGACAGATTATGACATGAATGCAGTCTGGAAAAAGACCATGGGACTCAGAGGCTGAGACAAGGTAAAGACCAAGGGGGGATGGCAGAAGATGTGAGCAGATGAGATCAGGAGCACTGGCACGGACAGTGACATCACAGGGAGTGCTGAGGACAAAGATAGTAAAACAAGTGCGAAAAGAGAAGGCAGGCAAGTCGCCTGCAGATGACAGGGTAAAGAGAGGCAGCAGGAGATCTGTCTGCAGGCCAGAGCGTGTGGGAATCAGCAGGTTTGATGGAAGAAGGCCCAATGGTGTGCAAAGGGCAACCAGGACACAGAGGACGAGATCCCCCATACTCGTGTCCAGCGAGTCACAGGGGTGAGAGAGATGACCTGCCTGGGAAGACCCAGAAAGAGGGGCATCCGGAACAGCCACGTTCCTTTCAGAAACCCTGCTGACTTGACCCCCCTCTCCCTGCGACACTCAAATGCAGCTACAAAAGCCAACTGTACTTCCCGGGAAACTGAAAATAAACCCGCTGGAATTTAAAAAATCATTTTAGATTTTTCCATTACCTTAAAAGTTGACTATTCACCTACCTGTAAAAGTTACTGGAATTCAAATTTGGGATCTTTATTTGAGAGTTAATATGAAATAGCTAGTACATGGACATAGTTTAAAAATCTTGAAGATTTTTCCCATAGGATTTACTTGTCCTACAAATGCAGATGGGCTGAACCGCTGGACTGCAGGCTTGGTATCTTCACCACACATCAATACTTACTTCACGATGCCGTAGCCCAGGCTCACGATGATCACTAGCAGGCGGGCCAACGTCCTCTTTATCGCAGATATCAACTCCGCAAATATCAACAGACCTTGGGCTGAGTGTGAGAAAAAAAATGAGTATGTGCACATCTGAAGGACTCCCCACCAGGATTCTAAACAGGCACTGTGTACCACTACATGCTGCCCTCAGGCCAATTCAATTAGGTGGACTTAATTAGAAGTCATCTAACCCAACTGCTACTTGGAAACTTCATGGAAGGGAAATTCACTCCAAATCCAACCAGTCCAAGTGGACACAGCTTTCTTACATCAACCCGAGACATGTCTCCCTGAGCTCCCCTCTATTCTCATCTTCCCCTTGGGGCTACCCTTATTGTCCTGTAGATATTTGAAAACCATAATAGCCACTGAATTCCTTCTTCTCCAGGATGCCTTCATCATTAGCTTTTGTAAAGTGTATTCACTAGTGGGAGATTCCCACACCACAAAAAAAAAAAAAAAACAAGCAAACAAAAGTATTCATTATGCTCTGTGTGGCTGTAATACTTAAGTGATCCCTTGATCTCTGCCTACTGAAGCATGGACTCTGGCATGACCACTTAAACAGAACTGATGTGCTAAGCAATGGATGTAACACAGTAACCCATGCTAGGAGGGAAGTTGGCTTGACCTACATTCCAGGAAGGGGCAAGTGGGTCCAAAAAGAGCTAACAAAAAGTGACATGTAAATCAGGACTTGAAAGCCAGGCATGATGGTGCATGCCAGAAGTCCCAGCTCTCTGGAGGCTGAGGTATGAAGATTACAAGCTCAAGGACAGCCTGGGCAACTTAATGAGACTCTGTCCCAAAAACTAAAAAGAGCTGGAGTTGAATGAAGCTCAGAGGTAGAGTGCTCTTAGGTTCAATTCCCAGTACTGAAAAAACAAAAGCAAAATGGATCACCACAACAGCAAAGGAGCTGAACACCTTTTCTGATATCCAAGGATGATTCAACCCCAAGCAGCAGACCTAGTTTCCTTTCATTTCCTGATTTAGAGCACAGGTGCACAAACGCATAAAACTTACAATGTAGTAACACCTCCACTCTTCTCCCCAGGATGTTTGTCCTTTCTGTATTTTTCTGTATGTGCCTTTTAAACCTTTTTTATTTTAGGAAATTTCAAATATTCCCCAAGTGGGAGAAATCAGTTTAATGAATTCTCATGAACCCATCACTCAGCTTCAATGATTACCAAAATTGTCACAAATTCATTTTTGTCTATATATATCAACTCACTTTTTTTTTTCTTTCTGGGTTTTTAAAAAATAAAATCTACTGAAAATCTGTGCCAAGATCATTTGTAACTGGTCTCTCAGGGCACTAGGAGCCTTCTGAGCTGTCCCTGCTCTTTTTTGATCTAGCCTGGGGCATTCTGGGGCACACATCTGTGGACACCTTGCTACCTGCATGTCTCATGTGACACTTTCCGCTGTGTGAAATGTGAGGGCGCCACCCCTGGTCACATGAAGCTCTTGCAAGTGTCAGGGGGCACAGGATGCAAGTACATGGAAACATCTACATGATGCCACTGATTTTAGGCCTGTGCCCAAATTTTCCTTTTCTCTTTTAGAGAAGAGAAAAGAAGACTGCAGGAAATAAAGCAGAAATGTTAAAAGCATTGGTCACACCTAAAGTGCCTCTGTCTAGAACCTTCTGTTGTTTTAATCATACCTAAGTGCTAGGGGCTAACAATTCTTTTTCAGGGCCTGGGATATAGCTCAGCAGCAAAAGCGCCTGCCTGGCAAATATGAGGTTATGAGTTCAAATTCCGGTACAAAAAAAAAAATTCTTTCTCAGGATGAAAAGCAAGGGGAAGGGGGCAATTGACAAGAAGGAAAATAGAAGATGAAGAGAATATATGTGCTTGCCCAGATCAGGATTCCACTCTGACATTCTCTTCTTGGCTTCATTCCTCTTCATTTATGTGTATAATACAGCTACTTCCAAAGCTCTGTACAAAAGGGGACCTCCCTCAGCTCTGCTCACTGATGCTAAGAAACTCCTCCATCATGCTCTAGTTAGAGACAGTCAAAACTCACTTGACAGGCCAGTGTTGCTGATGTTTTGATATTCAGAATAGAAAACTGCTTTTTCAAGCATTCCTAGGAAGATAACAGCTGCAATCCAGAACTGTATTCTTAATATATCTTTCCAGTAACAGGCAGACCACGTCAGCCAGAGCACACCATACAATATATAAACAATGCACATCACCATGTAGAACTGTAGGAGGAGAAGCAACATTAGTCAGGCAAACCCTTTGATCATTTCAAAGTTGGCACTTCTACATTTAAGAATCAGTCCTCTATTTTCTGGAGTCAGATATATTATTAACTATTAAGAGATTATTACTACCAAGTTATTAAAATTTGAAATTTACCAATTAGAATACAAGCTCAATTTAAAAACAGGAAAAAATGGGCTGGGGGAACAGCACTGTGCCACAGTGCTTGTTGCTATGTGTGAAGCCCTGCATTCCATCATTCCATCCCTAGCATGACTAAGGAAAAAAAAAAAAAGACAGAAAACAAAACAAAAAAGATGAAAAGACTTACAATCATTAGAGGCCAATCTGATGCAGAGATATATCCATGAGGCCCCACCATAGAAAGAGAAACTGGTGACAGCAGCAGTGGGGATAGAAAGAAATGAAACAGTTAATTTTTACCTGTATACGAGGTACTGGATAATTACATGATCTTATCACGATATATTTACTTGTACACATGCTGTGTGAAGACTTATGCCAACTCTAATCTTACACAGAAAGAAACTATTACTAGTTAGCAGACCCGACCCCTGCCTGACCCTCCTGCTAATTCACTGATCTTTGCTGGGAACCTTTTCATCCCTAATGCACCTTGGTATAAATCACTGACACCTGAGAAGGCAGTAAGTTAGCATGCAAGACAGGCAGGGCTGGGCACGAACACATCCTCCTCTGGCAGGGATGTAAAACTGCCTGCCGGCTTTGGGGCAAGGGCCCAATACCTGGGAAAGAAAAGTGCGCACAAAACCAGTCTGAATGTCCCCCGGTTCATGTGCTGAAACTTAATCCTCATCGTGGTGGTATGAAGAAGTGGGACCTTGGGCTGGGGACACAGCTCAGTGACAGAACACTTGCCAACCATGCAGGAAGCACTGGATTCAAGTCTCAGCACAGAAAAAACAAAAAACCACAGTGAGGGGCTTGTTGGAAAGTCCCTCATGAACTCGCTGCTATGAAAAGGCCGGAGGGACACACACAAGGCCCTTCTTAGCTCTTATACCACCTGCTGTGTGATGGCGTGATGCTCACCCCCTTCTGCTCCTCTGGCATCTCTGCCATGTGAAACACAGAGATCATGGCACCACCCCGGGCACAGACATGGGACCTGTACCAGGCATCTAGGACCAAACCCACTGGTGCTTTGATTTTGAAGTTTCCTGCCTCCAAAACTGTTCTCTAGGAACAACCTGCATCAGGTATTTTGTTACAAACAGGTGATGGAATGGTGTCCAGGTCCCTGCTCCCTCTGTGGGGGACAGTCTCCAGTGGGAAGAGCTGGGTCACACACTTTCCGAGTGGCCACCACCACAGCTGCCCACCCTGCATTGTGGGGCACGGCTGCAACACACCTCCGCTGCAGCTGGGGCTTGCTGGTTCCCACGCTCATCCTGGACTATGCAGTGCTCAGAGCGAAGCCTGGCTTCATCTGTGTCCCCAGTGGCTGAATCAGAGCAATATGCAAATGACCAGGATTGTCACAGGCTGCTTGGCTACTGCTGGCCCCAATACCCAAAATGATTCTGGGATCCATGAAGCTCTTCATTCCCTCCAGAATTACTCAGGAACCTGCTGGTGGCAGTGGCCACTCTGAAGGGAGTGTGAAGTAGGGCTCCTTCCCAGAGACCGTCGCAAACAGAGGGAGACGGGATAATATTAGAACATAAAATATTATTATGTTGTATTAGGTATGGCAGGTAATTTAAAGAGAAATTTATTGTAGCTGCAACCCAGCTACAACAAAGATACCTGACACTGGTCACTGCAAAGGCCAGAATCCAACTACAGCTTAATGGGGCCACAGGCAGGGATGCGGGGTAGGGTTCCCCAGAAACCACGGAAGCCACAACTGACAGGCATGCACTTCCTCCTCCTGGGTTACAGTCTTTAAAATAAAACTTCTCAAATTACAAACATTTGAAACCCCCAATGACAGCCATTTTTGAAAAGGGACTACAACCCACTTCAAATACAATTAAGATACTAAATCATTTCTGTTTGTTAACTTTTTTTTTAGAATCTGAAAGGATGGAATATTTTGCATCCCATTATGAAGTTTGAAATTATCAAAACATATATGAAATCTGTCAACTAAAAAGTTCTTTTGTTTTTGTTTTTGCTTAATGGGGATTGAAGCCAGGGCCTTTGAACTTAGCCATAACCCCAGTCCTTTATATTTCGAGACAGGGTTTCATTAAGTCATTAGGTTGCCGAGGCAATGTGTGAATGTGTAATCCTCCTGCCTTGGCCTCCAAAGAAGCCGAGATGACAGGTGTGCACAATCACACCTGGCTGGAAATACATTAATTTCTGAAAAGTTACCTTCGGCTAACAATAAAAATTTAAATTCATCTAAAAAATTAGCTTTATGTTCTCAAAGTGTGTGACCAACAGAAATCCATCTCTGAAAGATATGCTTTTAATAGAAAATGGTTATTTGGTTGAATGACAAAACATACAGAACACATAAAATGCAAAAAGTGAACAAAGGTACATGCAGTTTAACCATACCATTCAAATTCCACCTGGCATCTGTTTTTTCTGTTTTAACAGCAACTATGAAGATATGAAACCCATCTCTCTGTGTTCTCGCTACAACATCCTGAAACAGAAGGGAAAATCTGTTACTTTTTAACAAATTGCTATATAAGATATAGTTACCCAATTGTTGATCACACTGTAAAATAATTTTTGGTATTTAATTATCTTACTTTGAACAAACAAAGAAATAAAAGAGAGAGGAGTGGTAGGGAAGGCAAATAACGCCCTATTTTTTTTTGAACCACCATTCCAGACCTAGACAGGTAGAGGAAGAAAAAAGGTCTTCTCACTCTTCAACGTCTTGTACCTTTTGTATTTCTACAGGTTCTCTTATATTACTACTATTTTATGTTTTAATATTATCATTCAAATATTGCTCTTCTCATATTATTTACTATTATCTACTATTATCAATCATTCAGTTTTTAACTATGCATGTGAAGCAGAGGGAGAAGGAAGTCAGTACTGTCAGAAATGAATCAGACTGGGCTGAGGATATATAGCTCAGCAGTAGAGCACCTGCCTGGCAAGCGTGAGGTTGAGAGTTCAATTCTTGGTATCGAAAGAGAGAAAGAGAGAGAGAAAGAGAAAGAAAGAAATGAATCAGACTGAGGATAGCTACCCTTCACTATTAAGAGGGGACTGATCTCAGGACCTGCTCCCCAACACACACACACCCTAGCAGATACCAAAATGCATGGGTGCTCAAGTCCCTTACACAAAATGGCACAGTGTTTGCATATAACCTGTGCACATCCTCCTGTACATTTCTCTTTAAATTACCTGCCATACCTAATACAATGCAAATGATATGCAAATAGTGGTTACATTATATTGTTTAGGGACTGACACCTGACAACAAAAAGTCTGCATGTGCTTGGTACAGAATTTTCTTTCTAAATAATCTGGCCTACAGTTAGTTTTACCTATGGATGTGGAATCCATGGATGCAGACCTGAAGGTGCCAAGGGCCAACTTCATGTAGGCCACATAACTCAAATTTCTTCAAGTACTATGTTATTTGTAGATCCTCTAAGGAATAAAATGGTCACTGTAGTTTCTGAGTCTCCAATAGCCCCACCTACCTGGACCAAACCTGGCACATTCTACTTTCCTGAGTATTTTCTAGTCCTTTCCTCTCCACGAGACAGAGTTTGTGTAAAGTCTGTCCCAGCCACTACAGCGATGCCTTGCCATCGTCAGACTGTCTTTAGGATGGCTGAGAGAAACACGAAGAGTCACAGGCTAAAAGCAACACTGAGCTCTCCTAATCACTTTTGGTCCCCACACAGAACTCCTCCAGTCCTCAGTCTCAGCAATTCCCCAACACCAAGTTTCCCCCAGCCCCACCCACCGCACTACATTCACGGTTTCTATTTTTATAGTTTCAATGATGACAGTTCCCACGGCTGCTATCTTGTACACTGAGGAGACTTCTGTTTTTTTTAAGAAAAGAGAGGCTGAAGAAAAGCTAATTTTTTTTTTGAGACAGTCTTACAATATAGTGCAGGCCAACCTTGAACTGGCTATATGGACTATGTTGCCTTGAACTTGTGATTCTCCTGTCTCAATTTCCCAAGTGCCGAGACTACATGCATGTACCACCATGCCCCGGAAACTAATCTTTTTTTTTTAGACAGGGTCTTGCTACATAGTCCAGGCTGGCTTTGAACTTGTGGTGACCCTTCTGCCTCAGCCTCCTGAGTGCTGGCATTACAGGCGTGCGCTACCACATCTGGCTCAAAAGTTAATCCTTCCTGGATATCTCTTTGAATCTGTTTCATGCATTCTGTTTCTTTCTTATATTGTTCATTCAAGGCTTCCACCTTTTTGCAATGCTCCTCAATTTTTTTTAACTATATCTTCTTTACATGTGTTCGGCATTTCTTTTATCACGTTTTATCACTTCTTCTTTTATCTGGGAGATTATTCCAGTCTGAGTTCCTTTACAGCTTCATGGACTTGTTTACTTCAGTTGCCATCACTTCAGAAGATTCAGGTGTATGGCTTATATTTTCTTCTATGTCCATGTCTGCTAGGCTTGTTTGGGATGCGCTGGAGGTTGGAGATTGCATTTTGCTTTCATTTTGTCATTTTCCTGCATTCCCCTGGAGAAGCTGAATGCAAGGTCTCAGTTGCTTCCTGGGATAAGGCAGGGAGTTTCCCTAGTTGAGTGGGGGTTGTTAGGCAGGTTGTTAAGCACTCAAAGGCTCCTCAAATATGGAGAGTATGCTGGGAGGGCCTTCAGCACACCCCACATGGTACTGTGAAGCTCCCGGCTGCTTGAGGTTGCTGGGACGCTACCAGGACTCTACCACATTCTGAGTGGCGTACCAAGGCTGAACAGCTAGATGGAGTTAGCTATGTAGGCCTTCAGCTTACGCCGCATGGTGCACCAAAGCTCCACGGCTGCTTGGGGTGCTGGGCAGAGCCCTACTAGGTTCCAAGTGAGATGCCGAGGTTGCATGGCTGGATGGGGTTTGCTGTGCAGGTCTTCCGCTTGTGCCACTGAGCGCAGGTGGTTCCCTAGCTACTTGGGGTCACTGGGAGGGGCCCAACCAGGCCCCGAGGGACATACCCTAAGGTCCAAGGCTGATTGGGGCACTGGGCAGGGCCCAACCAGGTCCTGAACAAGGTGCCATGGTTGCATGGCTGCATGGGGTTCGCTGTGCAGGCCTTCAACTCACACCACTGAGTGCACCCAGGCTGCTTAGCCACTGGCTTCAAAAGCTAATCTTATGTTACAACTTCAAAGAGATTTTGAAATAAGACAGTTATATATATATTTGCAACATTATACATACAAAATTTATATATAATATATATATGAAAACATACTGTTTTAGTTTTTCTTTTCCAATTTTAATAATCCTTATCATTCTCTGCATTATCTGTCCATTAGTAAGATTTTTTTCAATCTTACTATAATTTGTACATATTTTACGTAAAAGACAAATAAAATGGTTTACCATTGATCCTTCCTGGTTTGAAATATTTCTGTTACTTGTTAGTTCTTTATTCTGAAAAGAAGAGTAAAAAAATTCTATGTTATATCGCTGCATTTCTACATGGAAAATAGTTTTAATAATAAAAAAAGTGTTATAAGAAAGTAAAGATTTGAAAGATAAACCTGATGAAAACAAATCTCACTGTACTTGAACATGAGTAACAAAATTCTGCCTTTCATAAACCATTTCCTTAATGGCGTGTTTACCGCTGGGTAGTGTTACTACTGGTGGGGCGAGTGTTAGGAAATAAAAGGAAGTTCTAGCTACTAACACAGCCTGTACCTGACCTGGATCTAAACGGTATGCTCTGTTTTTCTTAAACTCATCTAGCTATGCACTTGTGTGTGCTTTTCTCTATATTTAATACTGATACCTGTGCACAAAATTTTTTAAAAGTCTTTCAATTTTTACTAATGACTAATTTTTACTAATTTTCATTTCAGAATTTCCAGATGAATGAAAATAATTTAAAACAACTCAGAACCTCCCTATCAGGGGATGATCATGCTTACAACCTAACATGTTGGGCAGGAGGACAGGCATGAAGAAGGAGGGCGTGGTCTTGTGGGCTGAACACAGCTGACAGGCAGTGACCTTTGATAGGAGCCACAGATGCCTGGATTTAACAGCACAGAGTCACTGTGCCCTTGATCAGGGCTGTTCTGACATGATGATGGGGCAAAGGTCTGAGTGCAATGGAAAGAACAAGAGAGAAATTAAGAGACAGGGATTATAAAAGGACTCAAGATGTTAATACAAAGAAACACAAAAAGTCTGACACAGTGGCTTTCGCCTGTAATTCCAGAAATTTGGAGGCTGAGGCAGGAGGATCACTGCAAACTCAAGGATAGTCTGGGCTGCCCCATCTCAAAAGAAAAACATAAAATAAAAAAGCAAAAGGCACAAAGAATAGAAGAAGGGCATTAATACTTTGTTATAACTATTGCACATATACAAACAAAACTCCTAAAACTGAGAATTAACAAATTTAATACCTTTGCCTATTAAAATATTGATAAACCATTATTTAAATTCATACTTATATCCACTGTGAATAAAATAAACACTATTTTAACACAGCAGGATGGATACTCACATTCAATGAAGGAAACACCTGTAAATCACTATTGCAATCCAAATTTTCATTTTTTGTTGTCCAGCAGTCATTGTTCTTCAAGTAACCACAAAAGTCTTCATCAACAGGAAGTTCGTGTTTTTGGAACATCCCCTATCCAAGGTAAAATTGTATGTTATAATTTATTTCCACAATTTGTTTTTCCTAGAAGATAAATAAAACTTAATATCTAAATAATACCAAGATTTTATTCAGTTTAGAATACTTGAAAAAAATGAGATAAAATAAAATAACAAAGAGAAAAAAGCTCTGAATGTAATTCTAACAGTCTAACATTCACAACATTTTAGCCATTCCAATGTGTTCAGATTTAATACTATGCAATGCAAGTGATAAAGGTAACCACCACAAGGAAATAGCTCCCAGGAAAATAAGGCAGACTTTGTCTTGGAGTCACTTCTACTTTATCTGATGTGTAGAAGATTTGACAGAGGAAGAAAGCAGTACTCAATTACCCCGCAGAGGGCTGGGGATTTAGCTCAGTGGCAGAAGTGCCTGCCTGACAAGTGTGAGGTCATGAGTTCGATCCCTAGTACCAAAAAAAAAAAAAAAAAAATTACCCAGCAGAACAGTAACAGAAAGCAAGCGCAGCTATCCCAACTGAGCCCAGGGATGTCAACCACCTGGCGTTCTATATCTTGTTTTATTTTATTTTATTTTATTTTTATTTATTTATTTTTCAATCGGTACCAGGGATCAAACTCATGACCATGCGCTTGGAAAGCAGGCGCTTATGCTGCCGAGTTAAATCCCCAGCCCCCTGCCTGGGGTTCTAGAATGATAAACAAGTCAAGCTCCTGGTCCTCAAGGTGGGCTGTCTTTCACTGTCCAAACAGGTCAACTGGAGCAAGAGTAAGAACAGTGATAGACTATACCACGTAACAAAGTAAGAATTTAAACATCTCCATACTGATGACTAACACTGCCGTGATGGTGAAACTGGCAGGTGCGAGGCAGCTGCCTGCTGGTTACTGTTGAAAGTTCTCAAAGCTTTGCCATCACTGCCTAGAGAAAAAAGGACGAGCTCATTCACACAGCAGAATGATAACAAATGTAGAAGAGACGCAACTATAAAATCATCACTTAGCAACCATTACAATGACCATTTGATTTATCAGGCAAGAATCACAAAAAAGATGATAAATCAAAGGGATGAATGTCTGATGAAGAAATATTTACACAGCTTCAAAAACATTTTCCCAAAAATTTCTGTCAATAACAATGAAAAAGTAGTACTTTTGCCATGGAAAACCCTGGCAAATGCCTCCTTTAATTAACAGATCAAACTAAGATAATCAAAAATGGGACAAACCAGGATTCCGTGGAATTCGACCCTAAGTACATTACCTGAATCTGATCACAACGAAACATCAGAAACACTCAAACTGAGGGACATTTTACAAAAACAAATAATTTGTACACTTCAAAAATAAATATCATTGTCACCCAGGCATGGTGACATATGCCTGTCACCCCAATAGTCCGGGAGGCTAAAGTAGAAGGGCTGCAAGTTCAAGCCCAGCTTGTATAATTTAGCAACTTACCAAGAATCTGTCTCAAATAACAAGGAAGAATAATGTAATGTGATCCTACATTAAGTCTCATACCAAAGGAGAAAAACTGCTATAAAATACATTACTGGAAAAAAAATGCATTATTGAAACACTGATAGAATTTAATAAGGTCTGCATATTAGATAACAGTATCAACGTTAGATTTTCTAAATGTGATGTTATACTAATAATCTAAATGAATACCTATGATAAGGAAATATGCATTGAAGTATTTAGAGTGAAGGGCTAAAATACTTTGGGATAAAGTCAAATAAGCAGTATTCAAGGAAATTGGCATCTTTCACTCCAAAGATACGAATAAAAATACAGATACCCATAAATCACTCAGGATAGAAGCCAAACAGACAATGGAGGAGTTGAATAGGACATGATTCCTATCAACCATGGTGAGAATCATCCAAGAAACACCTTGCTGAGTGGCCCGGGACCCCAGCACACACCCTGCCCCTCACTAGGGACGGGGGCGCTCCTGAGCCAGGGCAGGAGAAGCCTGCCCCACCCGGCCTCATCCTCCTTCTCCCACTCCCCTTGCCTTGGCCTTTCTCTGATCACCATGAACTCATTAAACCTTCTTGTACTAGCTAAAGTTAAAGGCCCCCTATAACTAACATTTTGCATAAAGTGAAATGTAAATTTCTTTCTCAAGCTAAGCTGATTTTTACTTGTATGTGAGCCACAGCTCCTTTTATCAATGGCCACTACAAGTCTGACTTAAGCACTAGCAACTTTATTTTTTGGTATCAGGGACTGAACTCATGACCTCACACTTGCTAGGCAGGCACTTATGCCGCTGAGCTAAATCCCTGGCCCAATAACTTTTGTAAGATATAAGGAAAATGAATGGTTTATAGTCTTCTCAGGAAGCGTATTTCCTTGAGTCACAAAATTCATTGGGGGCACTTCTAAAATCACAAGCTCTGTGTCTCGTCTCCTCATGTGATGAGCTAATAAATCATTACATTGGTAATTTTCCATCATAATTTCATACACATTTGAGTTTTACTTACTTCCAGCTCAGAATACTCATTGTGACAGACATAATACTTCAAATACCACTCGATGGTGAACTTCACAGGCCCGGAACAACTGAATGACTTAACTGTTTAGAAAAAAGAAAGTCTCATTTTACATTAATAATATCTACAGTCCAATATAAACTTAAGGATTCAAGAATACAATTTAAAACAGAACTCTTTAATGTCAAGATGAATAAAATATTACTTCTCTAAACAGTCACTACAAGATGAGACAAACTCATTAAATGATAGCTAACCAAAAGCTGCTGTAACACTATTCATCTGTAAGTCCAACGTTAGAATCAACTGAGTAGGCTGACAGGCTAAGTCACAGCATATATCACTCTAAAACACTTTTCCTACTCACTTATTATATTGAATGAGCATGACAGAAAAGGTCACGATGGTAAACAAGAATAACTACTGCCCATAACCTAAGAGGTACTGGGGAGGGTAAGGTTAACAGTGACATACTTTAAACAGACTAAAGCGCGTTAACTAGCGCCAAGGGAGACTGGGGCAGGACAACAAGATATTCTAGGAGAATATGGAGAACCTCAGCAACAGGCCTGCCAGCAGAGGAGGAAGAGCCAGGGTCAGCCAGCTGAGGAGGAGGGAAGGGGGCATATACAAATGCCCAGGGCGAGTGAGCTTGGCATGTAGATGGTTCACTATGGTTAGAATGTAGGTCGGAGAGAAACGGAGGGCTTGAAGCTGGAGAAAATCCATGAGTACTGATTCATTCTGCCAAGGAACATGGCCTTTATTTTGAATATAATGAGTCACTACCAAATGTTTTAAGATATGAGTGACATGATCAATCAGAATAAAACGGGTTAAGTCTCCAATTATGAAAGCTTGTTGGGAGTGTCCCTACAATACGGCAGCTGGCTTCCCCCAAGCAAGAGTTCAGGGAAGGAACCAGAATAATGCAGCCTCCAAAGTGGTAAGAACTACTTTTGTGATATTCTACTGGTAACTAAGGCTGATTCTGATATAACACAGCAGGGGTCTATACAACAGGGGTCATCTTAAATGTTGGGAACTATATACAGGGATCCAAACTGCAACCAGAGACAGAGGTTCAAGAAGGAGGGCTGGTACAATTTCTAGGCTGATGGAAGCAACATAGAGCAAGAAAAAGAAAACTGCACAGTGATTCCCCTGAATCTCTGGCTGAAAAGCAGTCTGCTTTTGCACGGGGAGAAGCTCAGTGATTCCTAGGGCTGGGGACTGTTTGCGATTTTCACTGGCAAGAATGATCATTAAACACACCAAATACTCAGGAAAGAAGTAGAATGACTGCACCTTAGACATGGTGCGAATAAATTAGTCCTGGAGTAAAGGTTATTCCAGCCCTATCCTAAAAGAGCTTTTAAAACAGAATTGGGAAGGATCACACTGACCCACAAAAGATTATCTCCTGAAACAGTTGTTAAAGGACTAAAACACTACATAGCATATCAAAATTCAAAATATTTATCATCTAAACAAAAATATTGCATATATAATTTGTCAAAGATGATGAAATTAGAAGACAAGAATGTGAAAATGGATATGTCCTATATGCTCAAAGACATAAAGGAGAATATAAAAATACTGAGAAAAATAAGATGAGAAAAAATTCAAGCAGGGCATGGTGGCACGTACTATAATTTCAGCACTTAAGAGGCTGGGGCAGAAGGACTGCCATGAATTTAAGGTCAGTCTGAGCTACATAGTAAGTTCAAGGCCACCCTATACTACATAGTTAGACCCTGTCTCAACAAAACAAAACAAACCCTCAAAACCAAATAACAAACAAACAACTCAACTTATGGAAGCTAAAAAAACACAACAAAACTCTAAAATAAAATGGTAAGATTAACAGCAGATTAGGTACTGTGGAAGAAAAGATCAGTCAATCTAAACACAAAGCAAAAGAAATACCCAAAATGAAGCATAGGATGAAAGAACTGAAATGAATAACAGGATCTTATTCACCTGTGGGGCAACAGCAAGTGGTCTAACATACATGTATCTGGGGTCCCAGAAAGAGAAAAGAAAAATGGGAAGAGAGTGTCTAAACCTAGGAGATTTGTTTTTTTCTATATGGACATCCAGTTGGCCCAGCATGAACTATTAATAAGACTCTCCCTTCTCTTATGAATTGCCCTGGAACCTTTGCTGAAAGTCAGTTAACTTTTTGAATGCATACTTATTTCTGGGTTCTCCATTATGCTTCATCATTCTGTATGTCTGTCCCTATGCTGGACCTCACTGTCACAATACTATAGGTATATGCAAGTTCTGAAACTAGGCAGTAAAAGCCCTTCAATCTCATTCTTCAATATTGCTTTAGTTATTCCATGTATATTCCTTTTTTTTGGTACTGGGGATTGAACTCACAACCTTGTGCTTGCCAGGCAGGCGCTTATGCCTCTGAGCTAAATCCCCAGCCCCTCCATGTATATTCTTATAGAAACTTTTAGAAACCTCTAGTTAATTTCTACATAAAGATATGCTTAGATGTCTGGAAGATTAAAATGAATTTATAAATCAATTGGAAGAGAACTGACAAGTGTGATGTTAGCCACAGATTTTTTTTATAGATGCCCTTTATCAGACCAAGGAAGTTTCCTTCTATTTCTAGTTTTCTAAGAATTGTTATCACAAAAAAATATTGAATTTTTTCAGATGCTTTATTTCTGACTTTACTGAAATAAACAGACAGTGTATTTAGTTTATTCTGTTAATACATTGCACTATACAGAGAGACTTTCAACACTGGATCCACACGAATATATCTTGAACAGGAATAGAAAAAGAGGGGTCACCTAAGGGAAAGTGAGATGTCTGGTTCCCTAAAACACCATGAACACATATCTAAGGGACCAAGTCCTTAATTTTTTGGGCACTAAGATCTAGGTCTGTAAGAACTGGGATATTCTGCCTTACACTTTCACCACACTTCTGATGTAGATATATGTTTATATTACAATGCCCGTTTATTCACTTATACAACAGTTTAAGTGGCAACAGTAAGCGGACATGCAATGTCCAGCTGACTTGTGCCTGTGGCAGCCTCCCTGGAAGCCCAGGGGTGACAAGAAGGTTGCTTAGTGAGCATGGCACCAGCACAAGGAGGCTCAGGGGGTGCTTCCTGCCTATGGGCCTGTTCGGGACACAGCCAAAGTCCCAGTTGAAGAAGACCCCTCTCCTCAGTGTGCTGTGAGACACGGCCACCTTCTGACTGAACCCCAGCTGTAGCATGTGGTGCTTCTGCCCTTAAATCCCTAGTGCTGCCCTCTTCTTCCTTTAGATGTGTCATTATGATAAAATCCCCATCATGATCCACCCTTAGACTGGACTCAGGCATTATGTAACACTTTTAAAACTCAAATTCTGTGTTTCAGTGGCCCACATTACTTTTTTTTCCCATAAACCCTTTTGTCAGCCCTAGTCTGGTTTAAAGCCTATTTGTCTAGAATTTGAGACATGAATTCATTAAAGCTGAACTTTTCCTCACCCACTTGGGACTTCAATTTCTTCTTACCACACATTACTATAATGATCTAGGCCATCACAGGCCTTCTCCAAACCACCTCTGCTTCCCGGCTGTTGCGTGGCCTAGCTAGCTTCCCTCAGGGAAGGCCCCAAATGGCACAATTACCTCCCAAATCTGCTCAGAGCATGGACCCAGAGACTAAGGAGACATGGAATTAGATACTGGGGAAGATTTACCCAGTAAAAACTACTACTTTCTTATCCTGAGACTTTCTCTCTGGCAACCAACCTTCCTAGTCAAAATATTGGAAACAAAAAAAGGAATTAGACCATAGTGAATATAAGCCATAAAAACAAAACAAACAAACACTATCAAAAAACACTGGCACATACACAGAAAAGACCACACCCACCCAACAACACATTCCCTTTGTTAAGCCCTAGAATTAATTAAAATGTACAGCGATTATTTCATACTATGATATATATTTAGAAAATTCTTGGAACATAAAGGGTTTAACACAATCATGAGGTTTCCCATATTCATGAAAAGAATCTTAGCTAATTTTAAAATCTGGGACTCAATATCAAATTTCACAGAAAAATACTTTTTTGGGATCTAAACCTATTTATTGACTTTGTTAATGAGTCATACTGTAGTTTTTGAAACAGGATTAGAAAAATCTATTCTTGAAAATAATCAAGTCTTGACTGAAACAAAACTCAAAAATGTTAGAACCACTGAAAAACCAAACTGATTAATTCACTATTTATTATACCGTTACATTAGTTTACATTAAATTAATGCATTTGTTTTAATAGAGATGATGTTATTCATGTTAGTAAATTATTTCATTACACTTACCAGAAAACTTGATCTCAGTAGAGTTAAACATAGTTTTCCTAAATATCAAAGGTCCCGATTTCTAAAATGAAAAATATTGAAAAATCCTGTTAAGATTTTTTCCCTCTGTTTAAGAGTAGTTTTATTCTACAAAATATAGAGCTCTTATTCTTGCACTCCTCTGTCCGAGCACAGCCAGTATCTTTTAAAATGTAACCCTGATCACCTCACTCTTGCCTCCGCTACTGTCCAGCAGGTCTACAGCAGCAGATGTAAGGAAAGACAGGAAGTGGCCCTGCCAGAGAGGTCTCCAGTGGTCTCCAGCAGTCTCAGCTGGGCCTGGTGGCATACAGAAAAAAAAAGGCTGTGGCCAGTGCAGCCATTTCTGCTCAGATGTCATTTGAACAACTGTATGTGTACATGCTGTTCTCTTTGTAGCAAGAAGACTGTACAGTTGGTAAACAGCTCTCTCCCTCCCAAATGTTACTGCTATCTCCATAATCACCAGACACCAAAATGCCTAGAGACCCCGCACAAAAATCAAGGCCTGGGTACCTCTTTAGCAACATAATTTCACTCCTAAAATGCATGACACTCCTTCCTACCCTCAGGACTTCAGCAGTCAACCAGAATTTAAATTTGTTTCTTGCTTACTTAAAAATCATTTCTCATGCCTTTTCTTCATCTAGTTAGCCCAGCTAAAAAGTTCCTCATGACCTTTGGGCTTGGTCCCGAAGGACCCACATCTCCCTTTGAGGGATCTTGAACACTCATTCTGCTTCATATCTCTTATCCAAGTTAAAAATCAAACAGTCCTTCCCCAGAATAAAACTCAAATGAGAGGACACTCTGTTACATGAACATGTGGACAGGATGACAATAGCAATAAAGGCCCAGCCAAGATTACTCCTGTGATCCATAGCTCCATGTACCCAACTGCCTAGGAACTGCCCACTAGGATGTCCAACAGACCAGACACACACCTCTCTGCTCTTGGCCAACTCTTCCTACACTGTCTACTTTGACTCTGACTTTGAAGATGAAGCCATCCAGTCAACCAAGTCATAGCTTCTTTATCTCCATCGCTCAATTCCCAATACATGCCTAGTTTATCTCACAAGTCTGTTCCAAATTTGGTTCTTTTTCTCCATTCCTGTCACCAGCAACCTAACTCGGGCCCCTATTATACTTGTTTAGACTTCTGCATCAGCATAACTGATGTTTCTGCCTCTAGCCTATAATTTATCCTTAAAGAGCAGCCACAGCAATCAGCATTTTGTTGATATCATAAAATATGGTTTTCAGATTCACTTAAAAAGGAGGCCTGGCAATTGCCCGATTCAGAAGAGGCACTCGATCTGTAATCTGCACGAACCTAGATGACTTTTCATTTGCTCATAAACTCTGCCTCTGGCCTGCAGATTCTGGAGACCTCTAGCCTTAAGGTTCAAGGGAAGTTCAAGGGAAGTGTGACTTCGAGCACTTGGCCAGAAGTTCATTCAGCAGAAGCACTGCTGCTGTTCAACTTTCTCATTTTCTTACCAAGAAAATACCTAATCATTGAGCCCAGTCACACCTCTCCATCAAAAAGGGAGGTGAGGTTGGGTCTGCAGCACTCGTACAATATCCTGAGTTTGCTCCTACACATCAAACTCTTGTGTCTACTATTGTGTGAGCTTCCTGAAGGAATGGGCTGGGTCTAAAGTTCATATTGGCAAACACAATGACCAATCTAGTGCACAGCAGAACTTTTTTTTGGGGGGGGGCCTCGAAATGCTAGACTTTAAGAGTTTTCTTATACAGCTCAGGCTGGCTTTGAACTAACTCACTTTGTAGGGCAGCTTGGCCTTGAACTTACAGCAATTCTCTTGACTCTGCCTCCTGAGTGCTGGGATTACAGGCCTGTGCCACCACATCCTGGCTTAAAAAAAAAACATTTCTTGACAGATTTGCAATACAAACAAAAGAAAGCCCCACTCCCTCCTCTTGTTAAGGTAAAGTTCCAACAATCTGATACAGGGGGTAAAAAAAAACTAGCTCAGTTCTTGCAAAGAAGGGCTTCCTAGACTACTACTGGCCTGAGTTGGCCAACAGTAAAATTAGAAGTAGTGCTTAAAAAAAAAAAAAAGCCTAACTGAATTTCCAACACCTAAGAAACTTCCTCCTGCAAGAATCAAACTCATTTTTCCTTCATGGCCTTTTGGAAAGTATACTTGGCAATAAATGATCTTTACATAGTCAAGCAGACTAACAGTTTTCCGTTGTTTTAGTCTTCATTTACGATATTAGCTAAATTGCATTCACTACCGAAAAACTGCAAACACTGTTTTGCTTTTTACTGTTGGGAGTGATTCAATAATTGGAATTGCACGGGTTATACCATTGGTGAACAACACAGGGCACCAACTCAGAAGAATCTAGAAGAAATTTCTGCGCTGAGTCCAAAAGATACAGAGAAACACCAACATTTGCCCCTCCCTCTGTGTAGCTCTTACATTGTTAGAAGTATCTGTAGCTTCTGGATTACCTTTTCCTGGTTGAGGAAACCAAAATATAAACTTCATCTTCAGAACTTGGACATAATTTCGGTGCATGTGGAAAATACCCCAAACAGAACTGGATGAGTCATCTGGGAAAGGAGGAGATAATGTCTCTTCCCGACTTCTCATCTCTCCTTTGCAAAACTTTCCATGTCAACCCCTGCATTCCTCCTACATAGTCTCCTTTAACAACAAGACGCCAAGTTCTCTAACGGAGTGCCCTGGTAAAGCGTTTCCGCCCACCAGTGTCTCCTAACACATCCCGCCCCACCTCCATACTCAAGAGTCCAGGAAGTGTGACAGAAGCCCTGGAGAAATCCCAAGAGGAAAAGAAAGGTGGAGGTGACCACAGCAGGGTCCGCCTGGTTTAACGAAAAAAAGCGGAAGTGGCGCACAAGGTTTCTAAAACCGATGCTGCAACAGAAGGCTGGACCTGCTCCGGCGCTACAGATGCCGCTGGGTGTGCGCAGGGGTTCCGGACTCCGGTGTGAACACGCCAGGACGCGATCCAGCCGGACCCGGTCGGCGCGGAGCCCAGCGAGGCGCCAGGACTCGGGGAACGGAGATACTGGCGAACAGGAAGGGCTGTCCATGCCCAATCGCGACAGCTCCTCCTCGACAGCTCTTCCTCGAAGCCCAGCTAGGGCAGAGCAGGGGGCGTTCCCTGTCCGCTGCGCGTAGCACACAAAGCCCCGGCGAGCTGTCACCCGGCGAACGACCCCAAGGCCCGGCCCGGGGGCGAGTGAGCCCCGCGACTCGCCACGCCTCGACCCCCAAAACACTTACATCATTGATCGTCTCCGTCCAGAGGCCGAGCTCGGGGACGGAGTGCACAGCCGCCGGGGCCCAGCACAGGAGGCCGAAGGCTACGCGCAGAAGCCGGACCCCGGCAGCCAGAGGCCGGTGCGCGGCGGCCATCTTGACGCGGAAGCCGCACCTGGCGCTCGCTGCCGCCTGCCACGCCCCGAGCCCGCACCTAGCCCGGCTCCGCCCCCGCGGGCGGGTCCGAGTTGGGGAAGAGGGGCTCAGACTGGGCTGTGTAACACGCACCCAGGCCTCGCGGGGAGGTGTCAGACGAGCCTGGCCAGCGGGCCCGGACTGAAGGCGGGGACGAGGGCGGGGCCTGAAAGGAACTACGCGAACGTGGGCGGGGAGAGGGCGAGGCCGGGAGGTGGGCGGGGCCTGAGAAAGGGCGAAGAAAGTAAGTGGGCGGGGCTCGAAGGCGGGACCATTGAGGAGGAAGGGGCGCTGAGTGGATGATCGCCCTCAGCCGTCTAAGGCGAACTAGACGCAGCATGGAATGGAGGCGGGGGAGTCGGGTGGTGGAGGCGGAGCCAGCCTTGGGGGCGGGATCGCCACGTGGGTCAGCGCTGCGGCGGGAGGGGGGCGGGGTGGATCCGGAGACGGATGTGGGGCCGGATGGGGTTGTGGACCCGATCGGGGTGTGGAGCCCGCACCTGGCCAGGAGTTGGAATATGGGGAAGGCATCAAGATGTGGGTCAGGACTCTGGTGACCAGTGAGGACAGTGGATGGAATATGTCGTCCGGTTTCTTGTACCCTCTATATCGGCGCCTGCCCCAAGGTTCTCAGGTCTGGGGTAACTGGCCGTGCTTTAAATTCGTGGAAAGTGCTCAGAAAGCGCTAAGGCCAGGCTGGGCCAATTGAACATTAACTTCAGAAGAAAGTTAATTTTCAGAACAGAAAAAGTTACCTGGTTGGTAAAAGCTCACGGGTACTAGGGCTTAGATCTATATTAAAACTGCATGTCTGGGACATTCTACTATTAAACACGTCTTGTTCTCTAAAAAGCATTAGTTTATTCACTATCAAATGTAAGTAAAGTGTGAGATGACAAGAAAGATTGCTTCAGTTGTTCTAAGAAAAGTGTACTGAGTTGAACAATGGGATGACCAGTTAAGAATATGATAAAACAGCCTGGTGACACATGCCTGTAATCCCGGCACTCTGGGAGACTGAGGCAGGATAATTATGAGTTAGAGCCCTGCCTGGGCAATTTAGTGACTTAGAACTTGTCTAAAACAGTTCACTGGGAATGTAGCTCGGTGCAAAGGTCCTAGGTTCAATCACCAGTACCATAAAATAATGATAATTAAAGGTGACATGCTGTCATTTGCAGTAATATAGATCAACCTGGAGGACATTATGTTAAGGGTAAGAATCTAGGCACTGTAGGATAAATAACACATGTTATCTTCTATGCCAAAGATAAAAAAAATTGGTCTCATAGAAATGAGTGGTTACTAGAAGCTAAAAAGGGAAGAGGGGACAGGAGAGATTGGATTATGGGTTATAAGGGATGAGAAGAGAAAATTCAAAGGCTCCCAACACTGTGAAATAGTCGTGTTTAAGAAGTTGTAAATATTAATTACTCTGACTTGATCATTACACTGTATATATACCAAATTATCATGCTATATGCCGTCAATATGTATAATTATGCCAATTAAGATGTTTAAAGAATATTGTAGGGCTGGGGGTTTAGCTCAGGGGTGTTAAGTGCCTGGCAGACAACTGCGAGGTCATGAGTTCCAATTCCTGGTACCAAAAAAAATTGCAACAATAATTCACACAAGTTAAGCTTAAGTTCTAATAATTCAGAAGTGATATCCTCAACCATTGAAACAATCAAGGGGACAATTTAAATTGATTTCAGAGACAGGATGGAGATTTGATTTGATTTGATTTATTTTTTGGAGGGTACCGGCAATTGAACTCAGGATCTCACACTTGCTAGGCAGGTGCCGCGCCGCTGAGCTATATCCCCAACCAGAGGGTGGAGATTTTAAATGAAGAAGACCTGGTGATTGGTTTGATGTTGGGGTTTAAACCAGAGAGGAATTGAGGCTGACATCCAGGTCTCTGCCTAGAGTAACAGAGTGGAACACCAGGAGGAGAAGATTTGAACAAGTTAAATCCATGCTGCCCAGCAGAAAGCCAAGAGAGTCTTAGAGTGGACAGGCCATGTGCAAGTCTGATGTCAGAAAAAAATAGTTGGGACTTTGTGGGTCATAGCGAAGTAGGCAGGCAGATGCCGAGATTACCAAGGAAGACCAGGACAGTGAGGGGAGAGTTGCGTGTCAGAGACTGGATCCTGGGGAACAGAGGCCGTAGCAAGGGGTAATGGAATAGAGATATTCCTCATGTAACAACCTACCTGCTTAATAACTGTTCAGACTTACAACCTGCCTTTTTTCGTATAGTTCTGTATATCTTCTTGATAGAGTCTAGGGCCATTTTTGGGTATATTACACCTTGTTTATACAGTAATGTAGTTCTTCCTGAGTTTTATGTTCTGTTACACATTACAGTACTGCATGTAAGAGTTATGCAAATAAAAGCAAAGCCATCAAACTGGAGTTGCTTTTGAATATTTCCTTGTTCCTAGTACTGGAATGGATGTATTATAAATAATTCCTCATTTAGTGACCAATTTAATGAATGACCTAGCTGTAAGAGCAGAATTCTGTCGTTAAATGAGGAGTGCCTGCAGCCTGTTGCAGCATAGGTGCAGTCACTAAGCATGTTGTGCAAATAAGCACAGCATTCATGAAAACACAGACGTCTTCAAAATAATGTCTATACTGTCAAGTACTGGACACGAAGAAACTACCTGACATTTTTTTGGATGTTAAGTCAAAATATATAGTTTGTCTGTTTGATGCAGAAGGGAGTGATTTGGAGCACAGTCTTTTGAAAGCTGTTGACCACATCTGATACAGGCAAAACAGTTGTGGCAAAGGGTCAGAAAAATTTTATTTCCCCTCACTGTCCTGGTCTCCCTTGGTAATCTTGGCATCTGCCTGCCTACTTCGCTATGACCCACAAAGTCCCAACTATTTTTTTCTGACATCAGACTTGCACATGGCTGTCCACTCTAAGACTCTCTTGGCTTTCTGCTGGGCAGCGTGGATTTAACTTGTTCAAATCTTCTCCTCCTGGTGTTCCACTCTGTTACTCTAGGCTTTTATTGAGCTTCTAATGTCATTACTTCTAAAGACTTGTTTGCTTCCAAAAGTTTTTCGGGTGATAGGAAAATCAATTAATTTTTTTTAAAAACTGAATTAGTATATGCTTTTTTTCTTCCCCCAAACCCATTTTATTTCAAGGAGAAAAAGAAGAAGAAAAAACTAAAATAACACAATCAGGGGGCAACAATGGTACATACATTGTGCATTTTCACCCCCAAATCATTCACCCAGAGCACAAGACATCTGCATTCAATTGTTTGAATAAGACCAGCACAAATTTTTCTCTTCAGAGAAATCTGTAGTATAGTTATTTTAACTACTTTTATGTACATATCCATACACACATATATATGTTGTTTCTTTCAGCTTCTCACACTAGTGAGACAATACAGTGTTTACACGTGTGTCTTATTTCACTAGTGAATATGGTCTCAGGTTGCATCCATTTACTTATAAGTCTCCAGTTTATCCTTCTTTATGGCTGAGTAGTAATTCAGTGTGTAAAAATACATCTTTTTTATCCATTCCTCAGTCGATGGGCATTTAAGTTAAAAACCAATTAATTTAGAGTTAAGTAAATTCTCTGATAAAACCTAATTCCCTCAAAGTGACGTTACCTTTGAAACTCTTTGGTATGTAGAAACATTTCATATCATACAGGGGCACATACTTCCTCAAAGGCCGTATATACCCTTCTGGGCCACAGGCAACAATTGAACAATTAATTATCACTGTGATTGTTTTATGTGTTTGATTTTGGTCTGACATTCCTGGCTAGTAAGCTACTGCACATATACTTTATCTGTATTTCTAGCCTCCAAGGTATTTACTGCAGAGACAGACACATTAATGGTTCCGTTATTGCCAGTTTTACTGTCAAGGATATTTGGCATTTCCGGTGATTTTTACAGAGTCAAGTAGGTGCATGGTCCTGTGATATTTTATTAGTAATATTTTAGTTTTATTGGTCCCTTGCAATGGCCTTCAGAAGTTCCTTCATTAATGAGCCAGAGTTGCATATTCAAAATGAAGCTATGTGATCGCTGTAGCCTTGAAGAACTCATGGAAGCTGCTAAGATGCCAGGAAAGGGCCAGTGAGGAAATAGATGCTTATTGATGTACTAAAGATCATGCATGGATTGCATGATCATTGCTGTATCATAAAAGACGCTGGGTTTTCTGAGTAATTTTCATCCCAGCCTTTTCTGACTTGTAAGGGACCCATGTTGCCTGAAACTAGCAGATGGGATGATTGGTGGCTGCTGTATTTCATTTTAAAGGTTATTGGGCAGCAGTTGTTAAGAAAAACAAATGATTTTCATTGAATTACTTTGACACCATGATGTCTAGTACTCATAGTCCTCATTTAATGATCTACTTAGTTAACAACTGTTTTTTGGGGGTAAAGTTCTCCATCTGTTGTTTATAGAGTCTCAATGTCTTTTTTTGTAAGTACATCTTGTTTATACAGTACTATAATTTTTTTGATTGTACTGTACTATACAGTATAGTATAGTTTTATGTTCTGTTATACATTACAGTACTACATGTCAGAGTTATGTAAATAAAGGTAAAATAATCAGGTTGGAGTTTCCTTTTATTATTTTCTTTGTTCTGAATATTGTAATATATATACTATATGCAATTCCTCATTTGGTGACCAATTCTTTTAACAACCTAGTTGCAGGAATGGAACTTGGCTGTTAAACAAGGGTTGTCTGTATTTAGACCAATGGATTTCAATCATGGCTCCACAGCAAAGTCAATGAACAGTTTTAGAAAATACTTAGTCATGGCTGGGTATGGTGGTACCTGCCAATAGCCCCAGTAATGGGGAATGTGGGGCAGGAGGATCATGAGTTCAAAATCAGCCTGGGCTACAGGGAGACCCTGTCTCAAAGACAAACAAACAAACAAAAGTTCAGTTGCTAATTCTGAAATGAGGAAATCCATTGTATAATTTTTAATCTCCTTGTATTAGCCCATAAACTTCCACTAAATAGTATAACCAAAAACACACAATGTGTGCAGTCTACTATGTGTGCAGTAACCCATATCTAACAATCTAATTGGCTAATATTAGCACTTAGAAAGCAAGAAGTGGGGAAACAGCAGGGTATCAGAAGGTCCTGAACACAGAACCCCATGCCCTCAGCAGGTATCTTACTCCGGAAATCCAAGAACAGCAGCAGAGCAGAGAAGAATTCTGTGGGATCCAGGTGGCAGGTGAGGGCAAAAGATGGTGTGCTCGTCCTAGGGGAATTTAGGCCTTATAAATTCTTTTTTTTTTTTTGTCTTTTTGAGACAGGGTCTCCCTATGCAGTTCAGGCTGGCCTTGAGCTCACTTTGAAGCCCAAGCTAGTCTCGAACTCACAACGATCCTCCTGCCTCAGCCTCCCGAATGCTGGGATTACAGGCATGAGCCACCACGCCTGGCTGGCCTTGTAAATTCTTTGATCTGGCAAACAAAGGTTTCACCCAAAGTGAAATTACACAGAAGACAAATTATTATAAGGGGAATTCAAATTCATCAGAACAGGAAAATGAGAAAAAAAAGGAAAAAGGAAGTTCAGATAAAAATCCAGTGAGGTGAGATGTGTCTGGTGGTGCAGGTCTATAATGCACTCTGGGCAGCTGACACAGGATTGCAAATTTGAGTCCCGCCTGGACAACTTAATGACTTAGCAAGACCCCTTGTTACCAGGTTTAGGGTGCTGGAGTCTTTAAGGTATTTTCTAGGTTCTTGTTGCCTTGTGCAAAGAACTGGTCACACTAACTACAAAAGATAAGGAGGTTTTACATTTATTAAAGGTAGGAAAAGAAACATGTTCTGCAGAATGAGTTTGGACCAAGTAAAATTAGAAAAAGAATTACATTTCTTTTTTTTTTTTTCTCTTTTGTGGTACTGAGGATCAAATTCATGACCTTGCATTTGCCAGGCAGGCACTTGTGCCACCAAGCTATATCCCAGGCAAGAATTACATTCAACAGCATGAGAATGAACTATTACAAAGAGAGAACACAGTAGCAGACAGCTCGATAGTGACTTCTTTTGTAACTCCCACTCCTCAGGCTGACATCAGGTCTACGTCATCCTATTAAAAACTTGCTCAAGTTCTTGCAAGAAGAATTGAAGACAGCATTCTCTGAGGGGACCCATGCACAGGGCCTTGGGAAGGGTTCTGTGCATGTGTCCTGGAGCTTTGCAATTTAGCATGTCAAGCTCCCAGCCAGTCTGCTATACCCTAATCCCCTGCCTCACTCTCTCAAAATGAAAAGCAGCCATCCTCAGTGCTGTGTGCTCATGCATGCAGATGCGTGTGCAGGCGCGTGTGCAGACGCGTGTGCATGCACACCCACACCCACACCCCCACACAGAATGAGGTGACAAAAACTAAGAAAATATGAAAGGCAATAAAAGTTTTCAGGAAAGTAAGAGGAAATGTGTCAAGATGAAGCTAATACATCTGGTCAGTTTAGTACTTCTTGATGAAAGTTCAAAAAAACTAATTTCACACAAAGTAAGTAATAATAAAATTATACATATAAAATTATGATCAAAAACGGAACAGAATACATCCCTTTAGAAAAAGGAATGAATGCCCACTAAAGAATGGAAAACTACAGTCTCATGTTGGTGAGATAAAAGAAATTAGGAAATTGATAGGATACATGAATAAGCAGCAAAATTAGAAAACTTGGGAAGAAAGGCAATAAAATTTAGGAAAGTTGCATGTTTGATTTTTTACTTTTAATATGTGGAATACAGAAGAAATTTGGAAAGATTATTATATTAAGCATTTTTTTTACATCCTTCCCGTTGCTTCCATTTTCTTTCTCTCTAAATCGCTAATCTCTGATTTTAGTTTTGATCTGAGGCTTTGTATACATAAACCTGAAGATTGTATTTCTGACCTTCCCTCTTCCAATACTAATTTTAATTATATACTATAAATAATTTCTTATTGTGTTGAATTTTTGTTTATAATGCTTCATATAGAGAACACTTTCTAGGTAACAGAATTTAAAATTACTATTCCTAGAACAGTAGCCAATTCTCACCAGTAGGTGACACTAGCAGACCGATGACATTTTGTATAAAATTTTGTCCTCTGCAAATGTCTTTTTATTCTAGGTTTCAGCTACTCATTACAATCGGGATTGCTAAATGTACCTGATTCTGATTTTTTTTAATTAATAAACTTTATTTTTCAAGTATTTTTAGGTTTACAACAAAATGGAGGGAAATATACAGAGTTCCCAATGTCCCCTTGTGTCACCATCCCACAGTACAGCGAATACCTCTAATTGAAACCATTAATATGTTAATTTAGTCAGAAACTCTTGTGCATCTTAATGAGTATTAAGTATTGCACAGTTACACAAGTTGCTAGAAGTAGACTTACCAGGGATTTTACATTGTTAAAAAGCAATTAATTTTACCTGTTATTTATATCTTTTTCTGTCTAGTTATAAGTTAATTTCTAAGGAAGAGTAGAATTAGTATTACTTAAGCAAATCAAGCAGCATTTGATACCCCCCCCATCCAAGGCATAAAACACAGTCCCTCCTGGAACTCTGAGGGACCGCACAGGAAAGGGATGCCAGGACAAGACAGCAAGGCTGAAGTCCTGAAGTGCTCTATTAGATGTAATTAAATATATGTGATATAATCTATTAGGAGTGATTAATAGGTAATTTTTAAAATCTTTGCTTTTTAAAGTATCCTTCATTTTTTTTTCATTGATATAAGAATTTTCAAGAAAGACATTTATTTGGGAAATGCAGTAACCATCAGCAGAGGAATATTATGCCCTAGAATTCATATGTTCGAGTCCTAGTTCCCTCTACCTAAAAATGTGACTGCCTGGAGAAAGAGATAATTAGGGTAAGATGAAATATTTAGGGTGGGGCCTAATCCAATATAAATGATGTCTTTTTGGGGTGCAGACCCATGCTGGTGGAGTACCCTGCAGAATTCAGCCACCTTCAAGCTAAGGAACCCCATCAACAACTTGACCCTGGACTGCTGGCCTCTAGATCCATCGTGCAAGCTGCCAGCCTTCTAGCACTTTGTTTCTGGCAAACTAAACCAAGCGGTGAGCAAAGGGCCAGGAGGGAAACAGAGACAATACAGAAGGCATTGTCAAGTCAGCTACTGCTGTGAGCAAAGGGAATGTAATCCCATGGAGAAATGCAGGAAAAATTAGGGGACAAAAGTCTCAGAATTGACACACAGATGTGATAAAGGAGCTGGGATATTTGTATATAGCCTGCTCCTGATTTATGATGGCTCCATTTGTGAGTTTTCAACGGTATGATGGTGCAAAAGTAATACACATTCAAGGGGCTGGGGACAGAACTCAGTGGCACAAGTGCCTGCCTGGTGAGGTTGTGAATTTGGTCCCCAGGACCCCCCACAAAAAAAAATACACATTCAGGGAAAGTGTACTTGGCATTTGGGTCTTTTCCTGGGCTGGTGATAGTGGAGACAGCATACTTTGGAGATGCTACCCAAACACAAGGGGAAACAACTGACAAGATGAGATGTTTCATGGGCTGGATGCATTAAAGCTGCTTTTAACTTGGGATATTTTCAGCTCCGTGAAGGGCTTGTTACCCGTAATTATAAACCAAAGAGCAGATGTAGTCGCATCCCTTAGTCCTTGGTAGACGCTCATCCCCAGGAGAGCAGTTTCAGCCCACTGTGAGCAGGGCAATGTTACTCTTCCAGACTTTGAGGAGAGCCTGACAGCTGGAAGTCACCTCACCGGAATGAGCAGCCGGAGGGACGTGGCAGGGCAGTGACATCCCTATAGAAACTCACACTGACCACTGACAAAAGAGCTCACCTGTCTGGATTTGCCTCAAAAAGCGGGCACTGGAGGCTTTTGCTGGAGGAGTAATAGGGACCAAGTGTACCCTCCTGCCAGAGATAAGAAGAAACCAGACCAAAACACGAAATAACAGTTGGTAGGGCACCAGTAACAAAAGGCAGACCTGACAGAAGGAAAAACAAAAGCAAGCCCTGTGATAACCCCAATTCCTGGCTGGAAAGAATTTTCAGGTCCCAGCAGAGGGAAGAAGAACCCAGATGGAGCTTGGAAGATTCCAAGAGGACAGCGCCCACCCATGTGAGTCAGGCAGCTGGAGCCAGCAGGACAAAACATGGAAAGGAGAGAGTTGCTCAGAGAAAGGGGTCCTGAGGTCTGCAGAAGGCCCCTTTTAAATTTTCAGCAGAGAACTTAGCCACTGTGTGTGAAGAAGGGATGGGCATTCTTGTCCCTCAGGATTCATGGAGGATGGGCCCCTGGCCACCCCCCAACCACCCCATCACAGGCCCAAAATCTGTGGCTGCCCAGGGTCCTTATGTAAACTGGCCTGGTATTAGCACAGAACTCATCCTCCAGTACATGTTATGTCTCTAGATTACTTAGTATATTCAATGCGATGTAAATTCAGTGCAGATGCAGCATTTTTTAATGGATGTTTTCTACCTGCAGCTGATTAAATTCATGGACAGATGACCCACAGAAACAGAGGACTGGCTGCACAAAAATCTGAGAAAAGAATTGGTGAAAAAGAATAAGAAGGGCTGGGAAAAGTGCCTGTTCTCACCAACTAACCCAAAAACTTCCTGATCCACAAGGTATTGGATAGAATACTTAAAAGTGTCTTGCCTCAAGACCATAGTTGGGAATACTAAGCGTTGGAGTAGAAATAGGACTTGAATTTCTACTAACAAATCTTTAATGGAAAATTCAAAAGAATGAAAACATTTTGAGTAGCTTAACTACGTCCTAGAATAAGGGGCAAGAATGTTCTCAGGAACACAAAAAATCTACTACACCCAACGAGGTAAAATTGCAATGTCTGGCATCTGATGAAAGGCAGAGAGAGAGAGACCTGTGATGAATCAGGATGGTGTGAGATATAAAGAGGAGAAATCAATCAGCTGAAATTGACTGGATCTGGCACATAAGCAGGAATGAGCAGGTAAGGGCATTTAAAATTTTCATGACTGAACTCCATATGTTCAAAAAGTTAAGCAAAGACAAGAAAAGTAGAAGAAAATGAAATCCAACTTTCTAAAGATGAAAAACACAATGCCTGAAGAAAAACACACTAGATTTGGCTACTGCAAAAGAAAAAAATAGTGCATTTGAAGGCAAAAATAGAAACTAACTAAAATCTTGGGAAATTTTGTTTTAATTATAGACTCGCAATAAATATTTAGATTGTCTACTATATGTATAATTAGATTCACAAAAGTATATAGGGAAATTTGGAAAATCACACATGCCCAGTCAAGATGCAATCTCAGAAAATCCCAAGATATCTTCAGCTTTGCCACAGGCTGACCAAGGCTGAGAAAGAGCCCAGCTCTGTGTGAAGGACTACACCAGCTTAAAGCCTGTCCACAGAGATGCGACAAGGTGGTTGGGTTTTTTTTCCTTTTTTTGTATTTTTTGCCTCTCTCTTTTTTTTTTTTTGCTGCTCTTTTTGGGCTTTTTGTTTATTCCCTGGAACTCAAGGAAATCATTGTCAAAACAAATACATCTAGTTTTGTGAGAGTTTTTGTCATGAACAAGCATTGATTTTTAGTCTTTTTCATATCTACTGAGACAACCCCATGTTTTTTCCTTTAATGCTACAGATATGATACAATATCTTTAATTTATCTTTTATAATAGTTTAAACTGAGGTGCAATTCACATACCATGAAATTTACCTCTTGTGCTGAGCACGGCAGTGCACGCCTGTAGTCTCAGCACTTAGGAGGGTGAGGCAGGAGGACCACTGCAAGTTCGAGGCCAGCCTGAATTGCATAGTGAGACCCTGTCTCAAAAAGCAATCACCCCTTTTATTATGGCAAATATGCGTAACGTAGAATTTACCGTGTTAGTCACTGTAGGTGTACAGTTAAGTAGCATTACGTACATCACCTTGCTGCTCAGCCCTCGCCACCGTCTGGCTGCGGAGCTCTTCCCTGACTGGAATTCTACATCCAGTAATCACTAATTCCCCTCCCCCACTCCTGTACTCCTTATGGATCGGACCACTCTAAGAACCATACAGTATCTATCCTTTCCAAGGTTCATTCATGTAGCAGTGTCCACATTTCCTACTTTTTAAAGACTCACCGCTCACATTTTAGTTGTCTGCCCATCTGTTGATGGACATTTAGCTTTTTTTCCATCTTTTGGCTTATTGGGAATAATGCTACTGTGAATATTTATGTTCATGGTTTTGTTTGAAAATATTTCCTCTCTGCGTGTGTGTCTGTGTGTGTCCGCGTATGTGTTTGGGGGTTACTGGGAATTGAACCTAGGGCCTTTCTCGTACTAAGCAAACACTTTACCACCGAGCTCTGCCCCAGTCTATTTCAGTCCTTCTGGCTACATAGCTAGAAGTGGAATTCTGAGTCATGTGGTAACTGTGTTTGGATTCACTGAGGAACTGCCAAACTTATTTCCCAAAATATCTGCACCATTTTACAATCCCATTAGCAATGGCCTTCAGCGGTTAGGGCTGTGGTAACAAAATATTCTAGACTGGGTGGCTTCAGCCACAGGAATTTATTTCCTCCCAGGTCTAGAGCTTGGAAGCCCACACTTAAGGTGCAGGAGGGCTTTCTCTGTGGGCTCCAGACCATGCCTTCTCACTGTGGCTCCTGTGACCTCCTCTTTTTTTTTTTTTTTTTTATCGGTACCGGGGATCAAACTGAGGACTACGTGCTTGCAAGACAGGCGCTTATGCTGCTGAGCTAAATCCCCAGCCCTGTGACCTCCTCTTTACACATTCATGGAGAGAGAGCCAGGGATGTCTTTGGTGCTTCTTCCTATAAGAACACTAATCTATGACCTCATTTACCTTTACTACCCCCAGAAATGGCCTCCTCTACTATAAATACTACTAAGGCCTAGGACTCAGTGTTACACTTTTGAGGAGACAAAAGCATTCAGTTCATAGAGCACTGTATGGAGATTTCCATTACTACACACCCTCACCAAGACCTGTTGTTAACTTTTAGATCACAACCCCTTCGGTAGGTGTGAAGCAGTATTTCATGGCGGTCTTGATTTGAGTTTCCCTAATAATAATGTCGAGCATGTTTTCATAGGCTCATTGGCCACTGTGTACTTCTTTTTCTTAAGACAAATGTACCTGAAAATCATTTGCTCAGTTTAAAACTGGGCTTTGTCCTTTTATTATTGAACTGTAAGATTTTTTTTTTTAAACCAGAAATCAAACTCAGGAACTTGTGCTTGCCAGGCAGGCACTGTACCATTGAGCTATATCCCCGACCCAAAATTTCTTTGTATCCTTAAATTTTATAGCCTTTTTTTCATATAGTCTAGAAGTCTCTCTCTTTTGATTGTAATTACTAATTTGTAACATTTATTGCACTATTCTCCCCTGGCTAAACAAGAAACTTAGCGAATGCATAGCTGATTTGTAAACTTCCTGAACTTGGAATATATTCTGTAAAGCTTAAACAGATCCATCAGCAAAATGTAGAAATCTTACTGGTTCAAGATGTTTGGTTAGTTATTGCCTTAATGCTGAATTGTACTGACCCAAGACTGCTTTACTGAAAGGCAGGCTTAAAAATAAAAGCAAATATAATTTTAAAAAAGAAACTGAGCAGAGATATTACTAGTCAATACACTACAGGAAATATGTAATCTACAGGCTAATCTGAGCAAGTCACTAAACAAATAAGCAGCCAAAACAACCACTTCTGGAAGCAGACAGCATAGGAACTGGGGATTTCTGTAATATGTGATTAGAAATATCTAGTTTTAATAGAATATGTGCAACATTCAAGTAAATAACAATGTTTATCCCATACATAGGAAGAAAAGGAATCAACAGAAATTGTCCTGAGAGCTGGGTGTGGTGGTGCACATCTGTAATCACAGCACGTGGGAGGCTGAGGTAGGAGGATCGCTGCCAGTTCGAGGTCAGCCTGGGCTGCAAAGTGAGTTCAAGGCCTGCCTGCACAACATAAAGAGACCCCGTCTCAAAAATAAAAGAAAAAGAAAAAAGAAAGAAATTGTCCTGATAGAAGCCTAAATGTTGAATCTAGCAGATCAATATTTCATTATAAAAGAATATCTATTAATTATATAAAAGAATATCTATTAACATATTCAGAGAACTAAAGAAAACCATGTTTTAAGCATTTTTTAATATAAAATCAAATAGAAGACCAGGCGTGGTGGTATCCCCAGGGGCAGCAAGATCTCAAATTCAAGGCCAGTTCAGACTGCAGAATGAGACCCTATCTCAAAAAACAAAAAACAAAAAACAAAAAACAAAAAAACCCAACCAACCAATCAACAAACCAACCAAAGAAAACAAACTCCAAACCCCCAACTAAATACATACTATCAATAGAAACATAGAAGTTATTAAAATAAGCAAATGGAACTTCCAGAGTTAAAAAGAAAGTACAATAACTGAAATGAAAAACTCACTAAATGGACTCAACAACAGATGTGAACTGGTAGAAGAAAAAGATCAGCAAACTTGAAGCGATAACACCATGTGAACTGTGAATGAAAGGAAGCAGAGAGCTATGAGTTCTTCTGCTCAGACAGGTCGCTAGGAATCATGGGGGTAAACGGACAACCTGCATTCTTTCTCTGGCTCAGACTGTTGGTGGGGGTGACAGCATTTGGATTTTCAAAGCCCAGCTGATGGTCTTTCAATTTCAAGTCACACAGGGCAGAGCCTTAGAGCTTGACTTCCAGTTCTGAGGTTCCTGCTCATCCAGACAGCACCTGCAGATTTGGCTGCTCTGCTTCCTGATGGAGTTCAAGGACTTCAGCAAAACGCGACACTCAGAGCATTGGGAGGGACATTCTTTAAGAGGAAAGGACCCGCTTGAGGCCGTCCATCCCCTCCTCCGCTCTGGTTCAAGACTGCAAGGCCTAAATGCTCCTTCTATGCAAGATCCCAGTACTTAGAACAGAGCTTTTCTCTCGGTGGATATATTTGAATGGTTAGGTTGATTATGAGTGACTTCAAATGACTATTGACTGAAAATACTTTCCCGGTTAGAACTTACACCTGGGCAGTCTCAATAAATTAATGAAAAATTATCACGTTTTTAATGGGTAGGAAAGACTAATATATGTAATTCTCAACCTTCTTCCTCTGGTCTTGTTTTGTCTTGTCTTTTTCTTTTTCTTTTTCCTTTTCTTTTCTTTTTTTTTCTTTCTTGAGACAAGGTCTCACTTTGTAGGCCAGGCCAAGCTGGGTGCTGGTGACACATGCCTGTAATTGTAACACTTGGGAAGCTGAGGCAGGCAGATCACCATGAGTTCTAGGCCAGCTTGGGCTCTACAGTGATTTCAAGGCCAGACTGGACTACATAGTAAGACCCTGTCTCAAAAAAAAAAAAAAATCCTGTGTAGTCCACACCAGCCGTGAACACACTATGTGGCCCAGAACATCCTTGAATTCATGCTCCTCTGCCTCAGTTTCCTGAGCACTGGGGTTACACGTGTATCACCATGCCTGGCTCTCGAACTTCTCTTTCAAATGTTTGTACATTTTAATATAAACAATACATGTGAAAATATTCTAGCTCAGCATGGTGATGCACACCTGTAATCCCAGCACTCAGGAGGCTGAGGCAGGAGGATTGTCATAAATTTTTTTTTGGTACCAGGGATCGAACTCATGACTGTGCACTTGCAAGGCAAGCGCTTATGCCACTGAGCTAAATCCCCAGCTCCGGATTGTCATAAATTTGAGGCCAGCCTAGGTTACAAGGTGAATTTAAGTCTACTCTGTACTACACAGCAAGACCCTGTCTTAAAAAGAAAAAAGAAAATATTCTGAAATAATGGTCTATGTTCTACATTTGCTAACAATAACTATTACATTTAAATATTAATAAATTAATCATGCTTTTTAAACAGAATGGTAGTGAGGCAAGAGATTAGGGCACAGCAAGGTGGCTGGACAATCGGGCGTGACCTGTCAGGCACAGAGATTCAGGACACGGGTGCAGAAAAGCTGCCAAGCCTGCACCTGACACCAGTTGGAGAGTGCTGTCTTCAGCTGTGGCCTGAGATCCAGGGTTCCAATGGACAGGCTAGGTGTGACCTCGGAATGGGGGTGTAACGGACAGGGGTCATCAGGCTTGCTGCGGTGGCTGTGAGCCTTTTCCCTGGGTTACCCTGTACTCTGCGGGTGGTCTGTACTTATTTTCTTACTTTACTGGCCCAAACTCACTCTGCAGAACTCTCTTTTCAGAGTGCTTCTACTTTTTTTTTTTTTAAACCTTTAATGAATGTAAAACCTGTCAGTCTTTCTGCTTGTCTTACCCAATTCTTAAAGAGCAGGACAAGAGCCTTGGGATGGGCCCCAGGGCCCCCCAGCACCTGTTAACGGTAGTTTTGTTTTTACTTAGAGCTTTAAGAGAGAGAAAATAAGATCTAAGGATGGGAATGTTCTGTGTTACGGACGTGTTCACCGAAACCTCCCCGACTTCCTGTTTTCCCAATTGTCACCCGAGGAACTGAGCGTCTTTAGAGAAGTGAAGGTGCAGCTGCAGCGGGTTTATTTGGGGGTCGGTCATCTTCCCATTGACTCAGCACAAGCTCCCACTCGCTTCTGCCATTGGTGAGGAGAAGTCACAGTGTTGACGCTCATGAACGAGGACCAGTCTGGCCACTAGACCGCAGGATAGTTTGGGCCATTTCCCGAATGGGGAACTTGTGCTTGGTCTGGTGGACATGAAGGCAGAGAGACAAGGTCCCCTTGCTAGGATGGCGCTCTGGGCCCCCTCAGGTCCTTGCATGCTATTGATGAAGCCTCCACTGCTTGCTGTGACCCATGTGGTCAGTTCCTGGCTCCAGGGCAAGATCCATAGAGAGAGAGGAAGTGTGTGCTGGCTCCTGAGCCAGCAGGGTTGTGAGGTGAGGGACGAGGACCATTGTCCTTTGCCCCGCACTTTCCTGACTGTGCGTACTGCTGGCTAACGTGAACTCTCTTTCTCTGTTTAATTTTTATGTCTGAGTGAGTTTGTGGTACTTTTGAAGCAGCCATTAACACCATGAGGGAAAGTGATTCTAGTGAAAGTCCTTGCACTGCCTAAGGAAAGATGTCTCAAAACGGAAGGCGTGAACTTCTTTCAAAGCCCCTGGCTCGGCCCCTTCCTTCTTGCCCAGGGTGTTGCAAGAGAAGGTGCAGGTGTCTTCCTGCAGATCTGCTCAAGGAAAGGCTGGCGCCATGTGGTGTGAGGAGGAGGCCCAGCAGGACAAACCCTGTCCAGCCCTGCCTCTGGCCATGGGACCCAACCTATGGGCAGAACACTGGTTTTTCTCACAGAAGATGTGCTGGTCCTTGCTTGTCCTCTCAGTCAAAAAAGCAAGAAAGAGAAAACATAGAAAAGAAATAAACAGGGAAGGAGGGGGGAGGGGAGGAGAGGAGAGG
>PVLA01009407.1:0-75674 GCA_004027455.1 Hydrochoerus hydrochaeris | reverse complement strand
CACAATTCAGTTTACAGCAATGAGCTACATGGATCCACTGTTTCAGTAGCTGTGTGGCAAAAATTCTACTAACAGTGAAGAATGAGCAGTGTACATCTCCAAAGCCTTGGGAAACACCCTAGATGATCCAGGAAAACATCCTAGAGCAGAGGGCTGGAAGGATGCATGGACAACATGTGGGTTGAGAAAATGACAGCAAATGGAGTTTGACTCCATCTGAGTTTGGGAGCCATCCCTTAGCAGCTGTTTGACCTTGTCAGATGATTTAACCACTTTCTGTACTAGTTCTCTGATCTTCAACACTGCCCAACTGGACAGCCAGCATGACAGGGCAGAGAAAAAGTAGTGACCTCAGACCTGCACACCAGGGAGCCTTGAGAAGGTCACAGGAGAGCCAGCCAGCACCTGACTCCCAGGTGCCTAGAGAGTGCAATCCACTCTTGCTTGCATCCCTTCCCTCAGGGTGAGTTCACTCAGTCCAAGCATCTAGGATGGTTTCTCCTGCCCAGCACTTGATTCCTGCCCCGAACCCAGCCCCTTTTGGTGTACTCTTGACAGCCTCTTTCTTGCCACCCTTCCCCAGAGATTATGTTCTGCTCCCAGATGACCTGTCTCTTCGTTGGGAAGAGGTCATTTCATCCTGCAGATGAATGTCCACTGGGAATAGCACTCCTGCCCTCCCTGCATGCCATCATATGTCCTCTACCCCTCGGGCACACCCAGTCTCACCTGCCACCTGCCCTTGGAGGTACATCTGGTATACATGCACAGGTATGGCCCACCTGTTGGCCTCTGGACAGCAAACTACAAACCACCCCACAGGAGCCAGACTCACAGGCCATTTGCAAGTCCCCAGGTTTGTTTGTAGCTAGTTGCCTGTCACTCCCAACTGGTCTCCTTTGCTGAGGGCCTGGTGTGCCAGTGACTGAGCTCTCCTGAGTAGGATCTTGGCATTTTCAGACCATATTCCCATTACATCACAGGTCAGCAGACACACAGCTGAGGTCCAGGGCTAAGGACGAAGGTATAAGTGGCAAGAAGTGTGGGGGCTTCTTTCGAACATGCTGACTGAGTGGCGTGGAGGTCACTCTGGTGGTTTAGATTTGGGGAAAAGAATAGAACCGTGTACTGGATTAAACTGATATTCCCAGTTGCTTGAATTTCATGGACCATAACAATTTCAAAAATACTCTCAGGGTGACTTTATAATTTTGGTAACCAAGTAAGACACAAACTCAAGATGTTATATCTTAATATCAAAAAAATGCAGAGAAAACAACTCAACACTAGGAAATGAGTTCTACAGAAAATGAGCACACTTTTCCTATTTTATCAGGGACTACTAGAAACTCCTCATGAATCATTCCTAGCCTGAGGCCTGGAACACTGGGAGCCACCACGAAAGGGTTTCTGAGGCCCCTTCTATGTTCTGCATTTCTAGTTGATTTCTTCTCACTTTCCAGCACCAGTCACATTTGACAGTTCTGATTATTCATGAAAAACAGATCCCCCTTCCTAAAGTAATCATAATTCAGACACACGGCTCTGCCTGGGCCTTCTCTTTGGAAGCCCTTGCCAAAGGCTGCTCCGGGGCTCCCCAATCTTCTTCCCCTGGTCCTTTCTCCCAGATTCCAGGCCACTAGAGTCTGAGAAAGACTTTCAAGAAAGAAAATGAGAGTGTGAGCACAGCAGCCTTTCTAAAGCCTGGGCTTCCTTCCAATTACACGGGAGCATGACAAGGCTCAGCTGCAAAGCAAGAAGCCAGAGCGCCAAATGAAGCAGGTGTTCCTGATCCCTGGGGCCTCAGTAGTTTCCCATCATCCTCAGGATTTAAAAACCCTGTTTCTTAGCTTCATCTACAAGGTACTGTGTGAGTCTTATGTTGCATATTCTCTTGTGACTCACTGGAATCCAGCCACACTGTCTTTCAGTTCCTGCAGATATGTTTTGTTTTATCTCTGCCCTGCTCTCCCCACTCCTCCCATCCCCCCTTGTCTTCCCAACCCCTATGCATCCTTCAGACCTCAACCAAGTCTTCCTAAAGAAGACTCCCCCTGGTCCCTCCACCTGGTACTGTCCAGCGTGGCAGCCACTAGCCACACGTGGTTCTCTATCACTTAAAATGCGGCTAGTCCAAATTGAGATGCCCTGTGAGCATAAATACACACCAGAGTTTTGAAAACATGTTAAGAAAATGAGAGTGTAGAATATCTCATTGATAATTTTTAGTGCTGATTACTTACTAGAATGATAATACCTTATGTCTATGGCCACACCACCCTGAACATACCCAATCTCCTCTGAAATGACATTATCCTAGATATATTAAGACTGATCGTGTATTAAAATTTAATTTCATATTTCTTTTTACTTCTATCATTTTGTCTACAAGAAAATTTTAAATGACATCTGTGGCTCATATTTTGGCTCACATTACATTTCTATAGAATAATGAGAGTTTGGAACATATCATCCTAGTGTCTGCTTATGTTTCTTTTTCCCAAACTTTATTAGACTTTATAACTCGGCCCTCCTGCTGAGAAGTAAACTCCATGAGGACAGAGATTGTGTGTGGTTTGTTTCTCTCTGTGTCTTCTACTTCTTAGATAGTCCTGGGCACACAATAAAGACATCATAAGTTAAACATTGATTAAATTTCTAGTATGTGCTAGCTGTTTTAAATGCAGTATTTTCAAACTTGTGTGTGAATATGGAGGTGTGCATATAGAAAAACAAGCTCATTTGCTGTTGAAATTTTGTGGAGCATCTCATCACATGAACAGAGAATGGCAGAATAATTCTAAATGAAGCTGGGTAGAAGACCTCTGGGTAGCACCCCTCCTATCTCACAGCAGCCCTTTAAGCACCTGGGGGAGCCCCTGGAGTCCCCAGGAAACAGAAAGCCACTATGTGGCCTTTTCAACTACATCCACAGCTCAGTTAGGGATTGCGGCAGAGGGTGGTAGTATGGCAGGGTAGTTGGTGCATGGCGAACTCAGTAGGCACCCCCTAAACACCAAACCCCAGCACAGCCCTGCCCCCACACTGAAGAACTCACAATGCAGAGCGGAGAAGGCTCCTTGGGACACACCTTTGCTCACCTCCAGAGCATCCAGTTAGAGCCCTCACCAGGGCAACTTTGGTCATTGCTCTGAGACACATGGAGGTGAGGCCATCTACTTCAAAGGGAGGATTAGGTTAAAAAAAAAAAGCACCTATTACAGTACCTGGCACATAATAGGGACAAAATGAGTGGTTATATAAATATCATCATCATCCTACTAAGTAAGTAGTAAGATTTGAAAATGCCATCTTAGTTACTCTTCTTTCATTGCTGAGACAAAGTATCTGACACCCAAAGTTAAAGGAGGACAGACTTGGTTATCATAGTTTGTAGAGGTTTCAGTCCATAATCAGCTAGCTCCAAGGAAGAGAGCAAAAAAATCATGGTGGTAGAAGACAGCAAAAGCAATCAAGAGAGAAAAGGACAGACAAACTTCTCTCTGTCCCTTATATTGCATCCAGTCTACTGGGATTAGGGCGGTGCCAATCCAATCAGTGGACTCATTCAGCAATTATGCACCCTTAATCCTGGCATTGAACCATGAATCAATCACAAACTCCAGATTTAGCCACCTCCAAAAGATCCCCACCTAACAGTGCATGAGGCTTTGTGGGGATATCTAGACACAAACCATGGCACCATCTAAATGGCATACTTCGTGCATTGCTAGTTGCATTTCCGTGCTACACACACACAGAGATATACACACAACACAGGCCAGTGGATTCTGGGCTGTTTTTGTAATGTGTACAAAGCAGGCACTGAACTGAATGTATTTCCATAATATAGCACCAGCTCAGAGACATGTGATCTTCAAACGCAAAACCAAATGTGTCACCTCACAAAAACAGTTTCCATACCAGTGTCTCCATGAGTGGGACAAGGGGCACATGAACATTTGTTCCTAATTAACTACAACAAAAAAATCTGTCACATTTATTCTTACTAACCAATCCAAACCCCAGTTCCTGAGGTGCCACTTGTCATGTTTCATTTGATAAAGGCATCATTGCATCTCCATGGTGCCCAGGACAACCTCTGGGTCTCCATGTTGCATGCAGAAAAAGGCAGCTCCCATTTGTCAGGAATTAACAAGGCAGCTGGCCAGAGGGACAGGCTGTTCAAAGACTTGGTAACAACCCAGCACCTGTCAAAGCATGCGCCAATGGAGCTGAAAAACATAGCAGTTCCCCTAAGAGTTGTAGTGGCAGCAAGAGTCCAAGAGTGAAGACTTCTTATCAGTGATTTGTGAATAGATTTCTTGTGGGCTCAGCTGCAAGAGCTGGGCATAAATACCAGGAACAGTCCTATCTCTTCCACCTCCCACCTGCTCCACAGCTCCCATCCAGAGGCCACATCTTGCATCCCTTCCCCTATGTCCATAAACCCTAGTGTTGAGCTGTAGATGCCAAGAGCCTCCCAAGGCTTTCAAGGTATGATAGACCAGCAGATGGTGCCCAGCCTGCATGCCTTTCTCTGTGGCTAAACTCTGCAGGTTCAGAGTCCAGAGGGCTTTCTTTTGTTTCCGCCTTTCCACCCATCATCACACTTTACTCATGAAAGATTCAGCCTGGCACAAAGCACCATGACTGCATGGGAGTCTTCCAACCCTGCATCTGGCTACCGAAGGACTGCTTTGGCTTTGCAGGAAATACTATTCTGTTGAAGCCCCTCAGATCTGCATTATGTGCAAAAGCAGCCCTAGACAATGTGTAAATGATGGGCATGGCTATGTGCCAATAAAACTTTATTTATAAAAGTAAGTGATAGATAAGATTTGGACAACCTTGCTTTACAATGATAGAAGTGAAAACAAGTTCAAGTGGCAACTATCTCTTTAGTTTTTAAATGATTGGGATGCAATGGGATGGGATGAGATGGGATAGACTAGAACAAAATATGTAGCATTCGTTCCATGGAGAAATAAGTATTGTTTAGTGAATATTGTATGATGAACATGTTTTTTTATCTAAATACACCACATAAATGTGGATCTGAGCTCTAGATAATAATTACCAATGTGTTTCTTAGTCTGAGAGTCAGGAGAATTCAGCATACACTGGCATAGAGGATGAATCTCCAGATGCCATAGCAAGTAGACTTCTTAATCAGGAGATCCTGGGCTAAAATCCCCACCCCACCACCAATTCACACTTAGATCTTTCAGAACTCATTTCCTCTTTCTGTAACCCAGTTCCTCATCTGTAGATGGAGAGATTTAGAGATGAAGTCCAAGTGATGTGGCTGATTTTAATATTCTGTAGAGGTGTAGATGTCATCATCTAAAAGCACATGACCCAGGAAGCCCCCAGGTCTGATGGTCCAGACCAGAGATTTCCAGGCATTTGGCTTCATCTCAGAGCCACTGCCCATCTTCACCTCTCTCTCTTTTCAACTAAGAAACATTTGTTTCTTTTTAGAATTTGAAGCCTTATTAATAAGTCAGCTCTATCTGTAGATAAAGCTCAAAGACATTCCTAAGGGTGTGAACCATGCTCAAACATGGGGGTTATTTTTCTTTATTATTATTTTTTTAACCTAAAGTCCTTGTGTTTTTCTCAATAGCATAATTCTCTTTGGGGAGAATAATTTGCTGCAGCTCTAATTCTTATGATGTGAATCACCCTCTATTCCTTCTTAGGGGTAATTCTTAAAATTTAACAATGAATCAGTGGCTTGCAGGAGTACCAAGCGTACAGGTCACATCAATTTATGGTCTTCCTTTTTTTCATGGGCTATTAGATGTGCAGGACAGGGAAATCAAGTAAACAATACATAAACGAGCTTTGAGAACATCCTGACAGGGTCCCACCGAGCAGCTGGTGAGCTGAAGGCTGAAGAATGATTGAGTGAGGCAGGTCCAAGGCTGGTAGATCAATCTTAACCAAAAATATTGCCTAACAGAGCAAAAAAGGGTCCTGGGAAAGGGACTCCAATATCTATTTAGGAGTGGAGGGAGCAGTGAGGACTGTGGCAAGCAGAAAGGGGCATGGTCAGCTGATAGGTAGTAAGCCCTGTCACCGAACTGTGGATGACTGTGACCAGAAGAAATACCAGAACCCCAAAGAAGACAGGCATCTGATTTTGCCATTGAAAAGCACTGCCGCCACACTCCAATTAAAATACAAACACCGTGCGTTACCAGCAAAACATGTCTGTGTGCTAGATATTACCTATAAATGCCAATTCATCATAGGAGAATTGAAGGCTCACCATAGAAATTCCTCCAGGTGGCGACGAGGCTCTTTTCTCTATCCTGATGATATTTTTCATGAAATGCTGTTCAGTGTTTTCATGGCTGGCTTGAATAAAAACACAGAAGCAGAATCATCACATAGGTAGATGTCGGGACATGGAGAGAGAAACTGACAGGATCATTCTGCAGGATGATCTTCACAGGCTGGATCTCTCAGCCCAAGGTGGTGATGTGAAAGAGGAAAATGTAAGGGCATAGACTGTGGACTACAAATCGTGCTACCCAGCCCACTCCGTCCTGTTCAGCTCTTTGCTCTCCGCATGCTTTGTGTGTCAATGGTGAGCCCTCAAGCTCAGCCCTTTTCTGGCGGACTTTCTGCTCCCCTGGCCTCTTGAACCAATAGGAGGCTGCCACAGGACCCCCTGTGTCCTTCCCCTTATTCAAGGAATGGGTTGTCTTCAGCCAGTGGCCTCTGTAGCTGCTTTTTCTGCCTCCTGCAGGCAGCCGCCCAAACCTTTGACAAATAACTCTCTCCCCACAAAAATAAAAAGTAGGCAGCAAGCTGGGACTGATGATATAGTGGGTTTAAGAGTATCCAAACACCACAGCAGTTACCCTAGACCCAAGGAATGACACTGAGTCAGGCCAGTTCCAAGATGACCTTGGCCTGCAGGAAGGGGAGAACTGGCCTCCATATGCTCCAGGGTCTGTTATGCATAGTTTTCCTCCCCGTGGACCCAAAAGCAGAAAACCCGGCATAGAACAGGTGTCTTAATCACTTCTCTCACTGGTGGGTCACAACCTGAAGAAGGAGAGGTTTACTTTGGCTCAAGGTTTGTCCAGAGTCAGCCAGCTCCAGGGCAGGATGGCCTCACAGAGAGGCTTAGCAGAGGAAAAGCTACTCAAGTCAGAACCTGAGAGGCAGGAAAAAAAGAGGAGCCAGGGAGAGAGATATGACCCTTTCAGGTCATGTCCCCAGTGACCTGCCTCTTCCCATCAAGTCCCTCTTCACATTTATTTGAGGCACCCTGGTCTGATCCTTTCACAAAAGCCCCACCTCCGAGTGCATGGGGCTTTTGGGGGAAATCAAGACACAGACCATAACAATAGGCACACAAGACTCAGTAGAGATCAGGACTATGAAAACACCCTTTTCAGGTTTCAGGAAAAATTTTAAATTGACTTTGAATTAGAAGGCTTAAGAAAGAACTGTTATGAAACAGGGAGATGGGAAGGGAATCAGGAGAAGAGGGAGTAAAAAGGATTAAGATGCTGAGTGTGTGTGTGTGTGTGTGTGTGTGTGTGTGTACCAGTTACCCAAGATGAATGTAATTACTGTTTATTACAAACACATACTAATAAAACATTTCTAAAACAAATAATTTTGTGAGTGTGTTAATGACACTGTCACACATTTTTATGGGGAAGTGTAAAGTTATTTAGGTAAGAGATAATGTCATGATTAGAATTTTCTTTAGTATGTTCTAAGAAAAAAGTTTGAGAAGGACAAGATCAACTCTAGTTTGCTGTGTTTGGAAATTTCCATAATAAAAAAATATATATATTTTGGAGCTGTAATGTGGGTCTTCACCCAGAGAGGCTCTCTAACTAGAATTAGCTGCTTTCAGCACCCCACCCAACACCACCTCACACCACCACCCCCACCCACACCCCTCCCCCACCTTCACTCCATACCTGGAGCCCCTGGCCCAGCACTGCCTCCCATGGGGATAGGAACAGATTCCCTCCTTTTGATGAGGAAGGACAAGGGCGGGCTTCTTTTGCAAAATGGCCTTTCCCCACCGCACCCTCCAGCCAGACCCTGGAACAGCCTGCCCCAGAGCCTAGGTGGACAGTAAAGCTCTGTGAAAAAGTTCTCCACTATTTGGGAAAAAGGCAAAAGTACATGGTGCATCCTTCAATGACTCAGAGGGCTAAAGGGCACCCAAGAAATATCTAAGGGGTTGTATTTGCCTCAACTCACAATTTATGATTTACTTAAAGTTCCAGATTATGTTATTAGTTATCTAATAAAATGTTGAATTTATCCACTAGGGATACAAATAATTTATATCAACTGAACAAGCTAACCCTAATGTTTATATTTATGGGCTTATTGGCCATATAGTCTTCTTTGATTTCCTTTAAAAACCCAGTTTCTTAAGCCCCTTTTGAGCCAGTTCTGACACCTTATTAGTTCTCTCATTAACTAACAAATAGTGTAAAATCCTTAACATATGTTCATTTCATATTAGTGTGAGTGATGTTGTCTAACCTTTTGAAAATTTAACTTTATCAAGTTATCTCCTGTAAATTGATTGCTCCCATTCTGTTGACACAAGAACTCTGGAGGTGGCCCATTTCCATGTTGGACAGTTCCAATTCGTTTTTTTAAAAATGGTCCATTTAGCTAGAATCTGTCTGTAGATAGCCTTCTCTGTCACTAATGTAGCAAAAGCAGCAAGGGCTCTGGAATCAGAGAAACCTGGGCTTGAATCCCAGTTCCACTCTGTATTGGCTGTGTGACCTTGGGAAAGCTATTTGATCCCCCATGTCCTCTTCCTTATCTTCCAGCGCTGAGAATTAAGAGAGACGGCCATGTAGAGCACTTAGCATGGTGCCTGGTATATAATAGTTCGGTTTATCTTCTTTTCAATCATTTTCTTGTTCATTCCCTTACCCAATAAACACGGAGGCACTGGTAGTGAACGCTAGAGAGGCAAATATGCATAACAAATAGCCTTTGCTCCTAGGATGCATGCAAATTAGTAGGAGAGAAAGAAATGTTTAAAAAGAAATTCTAATACAGCATGATAAGTACAACAATAGAATCATGTACAATGCACAGAGGAGAAAGTGATTAGCTCTGCAACCAAAGCAGAGGTGGTTGCCAGAGCAGGCTTCCCAGTGAAGGCAATGCCCACAATATGTTTTGAACATAAATATGAGTTTCCCTGGCACTGGAAGAGGGAGAAAAATTAAAGACTTGAAAAATAAAGCAGACACTAGGCCTTGATGAAATATAAAGAGCAAATAAGAAGCAGGAAGATGAATATGGAGGCATAGGAATAGGAGATGGCAATGGTAAGCAAAGGAAGTTTGACTTTTTCCTTAAAAAGTGATGGAGAGCTTTTGAGAGATTTTTGACAGAGGGCTGACATCCTATGAGCATTTTGGAAAGGGCATGGCAACATAATCTATGAGAAGTAAAGCAAAACTAAGGCTGAAAGATGTTGACAATCCAGCCTAAAAAAAAAAAAAAAATGATGGAACAGAGGCAAAATTTGAGAACAGAGGGAAGGAGAAAGAAAAATGTTTAGGAAACAGAATTTCCCAGATTTGGCAAACTACACTATCATTACCGTGACTGCCACACCCAACCTTCCTTTGAAATGTAGACTACCACACCTGAGAATCCCGCTGAGTGAAGAGGCCCCGGGGCTGGCCCTCGAGCAAAGATCGGCAACTAACTGGGCCCGAATGTGCACCTAAGCCAAGATCAGCCTGTCCATAGGGTGGACAGTGACCAAAGAAGAAGCTGAAGGTTAAAAACTCTAACAGGATTCATGTTAGTACTAAGATAAACATGTTGCCTAGGAAATTTTAGTGGGAAAAGGCAAAGATAATTCATTTTGGAACAGGAAGAGAAAGGAGATGCTACAGAATAAAAACACAAATGCTAAGGAATAGAGATCAATGCCAGAGGTGACAACAGTCATGTCCACTGGAGAGCCAAGCGTCCTACAGCGCAATGCTGTAAAAGCCTTACAGTCGCCTACATCTGACACTTGGATTCATACCAGTCCCTCTAGGTTCCTTACAGCCAGCCCTGTTTGCCCCTTTTATAACTGGTCAGATGTTAGGCAAAGTGATGCATCTACACAAATGCTTGAATGCAGGTCTCACTACCTCCACATCTCCACTTCTCCAAAATAAATATTCCCACCTTTTAATCATCCTCAATGATGGTGGTTTCCACTCTGCCCTCACCTGAATTTCTCTATTGCACAAATCCTGCCTGATCTTGTTTCAGAGCCCCAGGATCCAAAAGTCGGAGCACTTACTATCTCAGTGCCAGTTCTTGACTCCACCTGGCCTCCTGGAGCTCAGCAGACTCCCTGCTTCTCCCACCCTAAACTGCTCTAACCTTCAACAAGTTGAAAGGAAAGAATAGTGGCAAAATGAGCAGGCAGGAACAAGAACCTTATTGATTGTGGGAACAAATTGTTGGAACAAGAACCTTGTTGTTGATTGCTGGAAGAACAATCCTACGTTCAATTCTCTCCTCAGGGATATCATTGAACTAGACCCCTGGCTCAGAAGTTTTGAAACTAACATCTATAAACAGATAAAGGATCCATGGGAACATGGTATTCATATATTTCACTAATGGTCTGGTGCATCCTGAAGGTTAACTAATGTGAGAACAAAGGCTCCATGAGGATCAGGATTTGTCTTATTCACCACTGAATACTGTCTGGCTCCTACCAGGAACTCAGCAAATATTTATGGACTGGATAAATGTATGGATTCATAGTGAGTCTGCAGAGAAATCTCTGATGATGTGCTAGAAATCAGTTCACCACGATTAACAATTCAATGAAGACATAAAGAGATTTCTAAAAATAAGTAGATGAAATAACAGTGAAGATGAGAAGAATTTCTAATGCATGGCTGAATCCTCCAAACATTCAAACTATCTGAGATCAGAGTAATCACTGGTATTATAAATGATTTTAATGGACCTGTCATCACACTAGTTGAGAGATGTGACTGGGCAGCAGTGGTCTTGGGAAAACAATTATGGGTCTAAATTGATCATAAACTTGATATTTGAGGTTTGAAGAAGCTGCTGAGAAAGTAACTGGGTTCTGAGGAATCCACAAAGGAGGGAATTGATGGTTTCAATCCAAGGAATGCTACCCAGACCACCTCAAGAGCAATTTGCTTGGCACTTGAAACATGCTAAACAAAGAAAAAGGTTCTAGGGGAAGATCTTCCTTCACGTCTTCCTGCTTCTGGTGGCCAAAACCATCCCTTGGCTTGTGGCAGCATCACTCTTATCTCTGCATCTTCCTTCACATGGCTTTTCCCTTTGTGTTTATGTGTTGTTGTATAAGGACAACAGGTTTATCTCATGAAGGGCCCACCCTACTCCAGTATGCCCTCATTTTAGCTAAATCTACAAATCTTCCAAAGACTACATTCTCAGATACTCAGAGTTAAGATTTCAACATATCTTTTTGGATGACAAAATTCAACTCATAAAAGAAGGCAAGAAAATCATCTTCATCTATTCAAAGAACTTACTTTAAAAGATTTGATCTGTGTGGCCCAAAAAGCAGAACTAAGGAAGGAGGGTAATGTGCAGGGATAGAAAATCTAGCTACTTATAGGAACTTTCAAAAATGGATGCTGCCTCTCTTGGGGCTCTGACCCTAAAGTTGCCTAGGCAGGGACAAGCTGACCACAGGGAGGCATTTGGGGACATTTTCTACTAGGAAGAGGATGGGGCTGCAAGGTCTTAACTCACTGTCAAACCTCAATTCTCAGGTTCTCTGGCATGAGGGAGCCATTTTTAACCAAACAGAGATTTAAGCAGCTGCTTCCAGGAGCAGATACAAGCAGATGAGCTCTGTGATAAGCAGCCTGCTTATGAGAAGTGGAGCGTGAATCTCAGGCCCAAGAAATGAATATAAACTCAACAGCTATTTTAATTTTTAATTGGAAAAAAAGGTCTATCCTAGCCAGAAAGAATAAGGGAACAGAGTACTTTATACGGAACTATAGGAAGTATTTGATAGCACAGTGCAGACTAATGGTGCTGTCTTCTGGCTTCTGATATCTCCACAACTGGGATGGGAAAGATTTCTACAGGGATTGCCCCCACTGCCCGCCTCAATGGATAATGAAGGTCACGGTTTATGGGCACAAAGTATTCTATTCCAGACACAGCCTCATCTGTATGCAGGCATGGAAACCTAGCAGCCAGCCCCACACACTGATCAAATTTGGGAATTTAGGAATAATGTGTCCACTCTTTAACTCTCTCTCACTTTTCTGCATAGTCTTGCACCTATATAGAGCAGGTGGGAGATAGAAAGAGGTCAGAAGAAGAGAACTGACATTCTCTATATGCCAAGCATTTTACTCATTTGAGTTATGTAGGCTTTGCATTCCATGTAAGAAGGTATCTATATAGGGTGTGTGTGCGTGTGTGTGTGTGTGTGTGCACACATGGCTAGCACATGGTGATCTAGATGTAAAATGGAGGGAGAGGAAAGAGTTATAAGGCATTTAGAAGGCGGAAACAGTAATGCTCAAAAGGACATAACAGGAGTCCAAGGTTCAGCAGCAACCTTATGAGATCATAAATTAGTCAGCTTCTTTGGGGGCCAGGTAGGGAAGTTCCAGCTTCCAGCAGTTGTATCCAGTCTGGACAGGACCTAAGCTTAGATCAGAGACACAAGAAGCCTGGAATCAAGGCCTGAGATGGAAGAAAAGTAAAAGATTTGAGCGAATGAAAATTCCCATCAGTTCTGAAAGTTTTCCAAGTCAGATGAGCTGTTATGTATTTAGGGATCTCTGTTCAGGATCCTGCTGTATCCAGAGTCCTGAATTCTGTCATTTTTACTTACTATAGTGCATTAACTAATGGTTAAGTTGTAACACCCAGCTGAACTGAATCAGCATGGTAAGCAGCGTGGAAGGCCCACCTGACTATTGTTGCCAATAGCATAAAACCAGAACTGGAGGGGAAGAGGGCGTGCTGCTGATTCTCCTGGAGAAGCTTCTCATGCTGGCTTTCCTGATATAAACTTAGCTGTTTTCACCATCAGGAGAGCTCTGATCCTCCCTGTTGCTGACGATGACTACGGTTCTTTCCAGGGGAGCTCTGGTCCTTCCTTTGAGCATTGCTTTCCCACTGCAGTGTGGATCCCTCAGCCTGCTGGCACAGATCCTTCATCCCACTGGCACAGACTTTCTAGCTTCCATCACTGACCTCAGGGCCTTCCCAGTGCAGATCCCTCCTGATACAGACTTACATGAGACACTGACATGGGCTCTAGGCCTCCAGCAGGGACTCATTCAGGATGGAATCCAGGCTCTCAGCTGGATTCTTTGGATCTTTAGTGTGTGAACTGATCTCCCACACTCCTTTGCATTTGATTCTTTGGGTGAATATTATAAAATAATCCTATAAGCTTTGTGTCCTGTATTAAATATCTTCCTTTGTAATCCCTGACTGCAACACCAACTTTGCTTGGTTTGCAGAACCTCAGTAGTGGTCAGTCATTTGCATGCAAATGGATCACTGGAGAGATTGTGCATAAAGCAGATTCCAACCAATACCTACAAGAATAGCCAGGAACAGTAGGTTAAGGTTGAAGTCTGGCTGAACAAAGACCTGAGATAAACAGAGGACCATGCTTTGAGGAGCACCATTTAGGTCATTTATGGTTTTGCCCAGAGAAAGAGGATATATTCACATCTGCACTAAAAGGAAGAAGATTTAAAATGTCCTTGATGGCCAAGGCGCTGCCCCTCGTTTGTCCAGCTCTCAGAAGTGTTAGAGATGCTTTAGGTTATGCCTAAGGCCTCATCACAGCTACTCTCTTCCTTAGGGTAAAGGAAGATTTAGATCCATCAGGTGTGAATACCTTAGCATAATTTAGACCATGATTAGCCAAATCCTCTCCTATAAAAAGAAAACACACAATAGTAACTAATAAAAACTTCCATGAGGATCATAGAATAAAACTTGGTCAATTCCCTCATCAACCTTGTGAGACAGTATTTTCTGTTTAGTAGATGAGGAAATGAGATTCAGAGAGGTTAAGTAATCCAAGATAAATAACCCTCAGCTGATGGTACTAGAGTCTAGGTATAACCCAATACTCTAAAAGCCAGCCTTTCAACCATTCCAGGATTGGGAGGAGAGAGAACAAGGCCACACCAGGAAGCACACCCAGTCTGGGAACCAGCACCATGCACAGCCACTGCCAACTGGGAAAAGCCAGACCTCATCCCCTCCCAGTGCATGGGCTGGCAAACAAAGAGTACCATTCCTCCCAATCTCCCTCCATCCCCCGCATTAGCAATCAGCTCATCCAGAGAAGCACAGGTTGTGATGATAGCTATTGAAGTGAAATGCAACTGGATGCCTGTAGTACTTTGGTGTTTCACTGGCATTGTAGGTCTGGGGCCAGTGATCTGATCATAGGTTCAGAAGACAGCAGTACACAGTGTGGCATCTAGGGGGATCTTCTCTGAGGGTTGTAGCCATTGTTGATTCCCTATGGTCTTGTTTTGAAGTCCTCTATCCTTTCCATTGTTTTGTTGGGCTGAGTTTTATTCTCTTTTGTTTATGTTAAATCTGATGGCAGGAGCAGATATTTCATAGATAGCAAGATACATTATGGCAGCAATTTTGGATTTACTATTGGCTTGTTTTGAAGTAATTTATTGCATCCATTGTTTTGTTTTATTGTTTCTATCGTGTCCTGTTCTGTTTGATTTTTACTATATCCGAAGTTATCTGCAGCTATTTTGAAGACATCAAAAGGCATTATAGTAACTTTTCTAGATTTTCTAATGTTTTGAAGTTCTGTATCACTTACACTGGTTTGTTTTGATTGGTTTTATTCTGTTGTATCTTCTTTTAAATAAATTTTAAAAAGAAATTTTTTTAAATAATAAAAGCCAGCCTTTCTCCATAAGACCACTGGAAGAAAGGAGAACCTAATATGTAGAGGAACATATGCAACAGAGGGTAGAGACAGTGGCAAAGACAGGACAGAACAGAGGGCTGAAGGTACAGGGTCATAACATAGACACAGGCCGTCAAATACTTGTTTTCTTGATTTGGTTCTCACAATAAAGTGTCCATCAGTCTAAGTGAGTATTGACCTGACCTGATCAGCAAAGACATGAGAACAAGAAACCTCTTTCTCTGCAAGTGATGCACTTTGGGCAGGAGAAGAAGATCTGAGGCTGAAGAGCTGGTTATACCTGGAACTGAGTAGAAGGACTGGGTCAAGATTTTGTATGCCTGGCCATCAGCTCTCTGCTAAACATGAAGTGAGCCTCGTTAGAATGGAAAAGGGGACTAAGCAAGGGGCCTTTCCCACAGTACAGTCAGAGCGGGAGACTGCCAGGGTAAACCAGACGACGCTACCCCATGGAGACCGTTGAAAGGCTACAGTGAGAACCTTGGCTCCACGGGGGCACTCAAGGAGCAGCTAGCTAGAAACAACATGCACCTCCCCGGGGCATGCATGTGGCAGGAGGGGTCCCTGCCGTCCCCTGATCCTCCACCCAGCTCAAACTGACTTCACTAATTTTGTCAGAAGCACCAAACTTCTTAGAGGTTTGGCAGCTGCTAGACCTCACCTTTGGGTTTCCCTTTCCCCTCTATCTAGTCACTAACTCATTCCTTTGAGGCTTCTGTTTAATGTCTTCTCACCTTTTCATTCTTAGTGCCACTGTCCAAGCCAGGACCCAGACACATCCCCCCAGGTATAGCAGCTCCATCTTGCCTTTCGATGCTTTCCATGACCTTGCCACACTTCCCGCTATCTCGCCGTTCGCTGCCAGCAAAGCGGCCTGCCTTAAGCCAGCCTCTGTGGCTTTGCTTGTGCCACTCCCTCCACCTATGGATCCACTCGGCCCTCCCCATCCTCGCATGCAGCAAGCACGAGTGAGTGCTAGGCGCTCTTCTGGGTGCTGTGGGCCTTGATGATCAGCACAGTCCAGCTCTGGAAATACAAACATCCTGGGGGAGATGGAAAATAAAACACACTGAAGGGCTACAGGTGTCCAGTTTGTGTTGTGTCAGGAAAGGCTTCTCCAGGAAGGTGACTCTGGATTGGAGACATGACCTTCGAAATCCTCCCCTCTGTCAGAAATTAATAGAAGCTCTCTAAGTCTCTCCTCAACTCCTGATTCCCAGACTTATTGCCTATGCAAGTCACACATCCCTAACATATATTGCCTTGAATTGCTTTTTACTCTTCATACCTAAACAAACAATAAAATCTGGGAGGGCAGGAGCTTGATACCACTTCATAAAATGCACAGATTCCTGGAGCATTGTTGCGTGCAAGGATCACCCAAAGGAAAAGAGAAATCATTTTGTCCCCAGAGAGTGGTTCAAGGAGTCCCCCCAAAGCAGTAGATGGGGACCTCAACTCACACGCCTCTCCACATACAGAGCACAGAAAAGCATTTCAGGGCAAGTCAGTGAGACATATTGGAAGACTTATTAAGCAGAATCAAAGACGTGAAGACTGAGGAGGCAGCGTGGGTACACACGGGTGGGGTGCATCATGGTCTTGGGCTGAGGGTGTTTACACGGTCTTGGCAGCATTCTTACAAAGGCCAATTTAGGATGTATGTTCCAAGTTCAGTCAGGTTACCCATTAGTGGGCTGGGCTAGAATGCAAGCCATTGCATGTGTTTGAAGTTTAGAAATACAGTGCCTAATTAATAGTGTTATTTCCTTGAGGGTGGAAGTCTGTCAATTTGTAAACCTATAGCATCAGAAGAAAAGCTCAGGCCCAGATTACAGGAAAAGGGCAGAGGCCCAACCTATGGTCTTATTGTATCTTTGGAGACTCCAGGAATTTGGGAGTGAGGTTCCCATATAGGAAAAGAAAAGGCATTGTAACCTTGCATGACTTTGTATCTTGAAACTGCAGTTTTCTTACAAGTACAGTTCTTAAATTATGATTTTCCATGTCTACTTTCTACTTATCTTTATTTCATCTAACCTTCTTCAATGTCACTATGCTTCCAAAATGTAAGACTGCAAGAAAGGGCTTCTTCTTTGTGGTTTGAGGAAGACAGTTTTGCAGCTGTCTTTTATTGCATATTGGAGATACTCCTAGCCAGAGGCAAGGAAGGCACCGAGGCCATCTCTTTTTTGGATTTGAGTCCAAGAACAGGTGATAAACCCCTTCTGATGAGGCAGAAAAATGCCACCCACTGCTGTAAGATGCAAGGAGGCTTATTGTCAAACTATCTTGAAATCACTGAACTAAAGTTGCAGAGAAAATTCTATCCCAAAAGATGCTTTCAACTATAGGATGATTCCAGGATAAATCAGTAATGAAATGTTTTTGCAATAAGGAACAAGGATCAATGAAAAGTGAGACTAAAATGTGTCTAGACTTTCTTGAATCAAGTCTTATTTTTAAAGTACTCATTATTACTATTTAAAAGTATATAACTTTTTTTTACCTTAATGCATTTGCAGTATTTGCTTTAATAAAAAGTCATGTTTTTGTCACTCAGCCTGTATGGTATCTTCTACTGAGCACCATGCTTACAGCACTGAGTGGGAGGAACAGATGACCAAAATGATATGGTTCCTGGTTCAAGGAAACTTAATGTCTAGCAGAGAAGACAACTGATACATCAATTACTGTCAAGAATCAGATGATTATAAGTAAGTAAAGTGCTATGATGTGAGGCTGCTCAAGTAGGGAGGGGAGGTTCAGAAAATCCCCTAAACAAGTGACTGTTGATCTGAGACAAAAACTGGCTAATAGTTGGTAATAGAAGGTGCTGTAGTTTGAATCTTGAATGTTCCCTGAGATGTTAAAGGCTGGGCCCTCAGGGCAGTACTACAGAGAGTGGGGGCCTAATGAGAGGGTCTTAGGTTATTGGGGACATTCACGCAAAGGGGATTTGGAACCCTGGCCTCTTCCTGTCTTCATGCCCCAGCCATGAGGTGAACCAGTTTGCTCCACCATGTGCTCATATCATGATGTCCTGCCTTGACAGAACCAGAACAATAGGTTCCAACCACTGGAGAATGGAACTTTCAAAACCTTTTTCCTTTCTAAGTTAATTGTCTCAGACATTTTGTTATAGTTAGAGAAAGCTATACATAGAAAGTACACAAAACAGTGCTCTAGAAGGAGGACATTACATATCACCAGACAGAGCAGGGCTCTTAGTAAGTCACAGAGCTGGAGTAGAAGAGGTTTGGGGTGAGGATGGGGGAGGGGTGCAGCAAGTGGTCACCCTGGAACAGGATTTGAGGACACAGCAAGATTCTGCTTTACCCAAACCTTTGGAATTTTGTGGCCCACTAACCTCTGAGGAAGCAGAGTTGGATCAGCTTTCTCTTAGAGAAAGGAAAGTATGAGGTGAGAAATGAAACACCTTTTAAGGGAGTCAGCTTTAATTAAAGGAAAACTGAACAAAATCACTTGCATGGAAAAATACTTTTGTTTATTCAGGCATCATACTATAAATTGTTTTTCTTAGCTGATAAGGGAAGCTGCCACCTAGTAAAGATTATTTACTAGCCAAGTAGTTAAAGAATCTATTTGCTTACAAATCAGATTGAGAAACTAGATTCAACAAAACTGAAGTAGATTCTGGCTCCACTGAAGTGATACATTTCTCAGCTGACATTCTATGGAAAGAGATAAGGACTGTCTTCCTGTCAAATTGTTTAGACAACCTGATTTTTACCCATCCGAAACATAAACCTTTAATGTTTGTGTACAAACACTGAGAATTGTGAAACATGGTTTAGGTGATCAAGGGAAGTCCTAAAACATAACCAGTGTAGGAGGCTGCAATCATGGGCAATTTGTAATTATTACAAACCAGATATAACTCAACATAAAGTGAATTCAATATTTTTCTTTTCCTTATGTAAATCCCATTTTGACCAACAGTATAAAACCCCAGCTGTTGACTTGGGGAGTTTGAGACACTAGCTGTCAGTCTTTCCTTTGAAGCTGTTAGGATAAAAATACAAGCTTGGCTCTTGCTTCACTCACTCTGGTTAACCCTGTCCTGGGCTGGCCCAGCTGCTCCAGCTTCCTCTTTTCTGTGTCACAGTCCCTGCTGGATTCCCTTCTCACTTCTGGTTCCAGAGTCTGGTATTTCACACAAATGACTAAGAAGACAGTTCTACTCATTGCGAGGAACCCATACTGCCAGTTTGGATCTTCAGAGTGGTGAATAAGCCTCTTGAAAGTCACAACTCTAAACCCAACTTGCCATCGTTGGCTGACTTCCTTCTGTATGTGACACTCAGTGCCAAGGAAGGAACACACAGAATAAGCATAGGTAGTCAAATGGCACACCCTATACATCAGACGACATGCACTGGGCCACCTGAATAAATCCTATGCTTTATGCGGCCCCTAGAGGCTGAGGTGAGAGGCAATGCGCGTCCCACATCCTCCCCTCCCCTCATGCCTCTCTCTACCTGCCCCTCATCCCCCATCAGAGACACAGGGCCAATGGCACAGGTGCCAGCCAACCTTGTCACCAGACTGAGGCTGTGTGGCTCACACGGAAAGTGTGACCTGAACCTGTTGACTCTGGCCTCAGCTAATGTCAGGCAAATGGCAGCAGACTATTTGGGTATGGGACAATCTTGGGTATGTCTCTCTGTCAATCTGGTCATACTATTAAGCACAAATGCCTAGATCATTTGAGATACTAATATGACAAAAATATGTTGGTACTTCTCGGAAGTGTTTCTGAGACTGGAATGGTGGCAGGACAAATCCTGAGTCACCGGTAGGTAGAGGTCAAAGAGGAAACAGACTCCTCTTACTGTGCCTGGAGGATGTAGCCAAAGGAAGTGGCCTGCAGGTTCTTCCTGAGTGAGCAGTCCATTCAGACCTTGTACTCAAGGGTGAACACATAAAATATGAACCAAAATGACACCTAATATCTGTAGATTTTATGAGCTCAGATTCCATCTGCCTCACAGAAACAGTTCCCTGAATTCCAACAGTTAGATAGTGTTGCCTTCATCATTCTAAATGGCCACAGTGCATGGCAGCTCCTCCTCTCACTGTCCCAATTAGCAGCCCGGCATTCATAAACAGCTGCTGTGTTTAAATGTTCCTCCCCACATAGAGCAGGGCCTGTGGAGCCTCCCAAAAATATGTCCTCCTGCTAAAGTGGTGCGTGCCATGGCAGCAGATGTTCGCCCATGTCATTCCTGACAATTTGCTCTGCCAGGATCTGAGATTCTGACTCCTCCCAGAGGCAGTCAAGACACAGCCAAGGACACAGGGGCAGCAGCACCATCACACAGACTCCAGGTGCTGAGCTGAACTCCCGGCCCTTGGGAGGCCCTCAGTCAGTATTAGCTATGAACAGGGCTGATAATCAGCTAATCTTCACCAAGGCAGATGCTGTAGCTGTCAAAATGCAGAATGTCTCCCATACAGGGTGGTGTAGAGCCCCTGTCTACCCAGTGTCCACCGTCACCACCTCCAGCACCATCTCATGGTGGGATGATGGGACCCCTCAGACTCTTCACAGGCCAGCATCCAGTCTGACTGGTTAGTGTCACAGACAGCAGTAATTAAATTCAGTGCTATGACCATCATCACTGTCATGGTCATCATTCATCTAAATGTCTCCTCACAGACGTTTAGACCCTGAAACTCTATCCCTCTATGCTCTCTCCCTACCCCTCTGATTCCTCTTTCCCCTTCTCCACAGTAGGTTTCTATCCTCTGCTCTTCCTTTGAAGGACAATCTTTTCTGTCTCGACCCAGACCCTGAGTATCTCATTCATGACTATGACTGCATCTACACTGTATAAGGACTTACAAGCTTGGCTAGGCTAGAACAGGTCTCCCAGAGTTACCTTCCCTGCCAAGTCTGAGGCTAACATGAGCCACGTGAGACTTGGAAGGCAGCAGTGCAGCAAGAATGGTTTGGGTTTTACTCTCAAATAGCTGCTGTGGGTAGCAGGTGCTATGTGGCACATCCTCTGGTCCACCTCTTGGGGTGAGGCAGGAGCCAGGAAGGTGACTCCACCAGCCCCTGCTAGTTTTCTCATCAGTATCTCTTGCTCCCAGACCAGGTACACATTAGCTGTCTGCTGTATAAGTCAAATTCCTATAATATATCCAAATCCATAGCCAAGTAGATAGATTAGATAGATAGATAGATAGATAGATAGATAGATAGATAGACAGACAGTAGACAGATAGAGAGATAGACAGACATGTTTTGGATCTTAAGCACCCCCACAAAAGCCAATGTATTAAAGGCAGAGGAAGTAGTAGAAACTAAGATGGGGCCTCACTGGAGTTACACATTCAGAATATTACAAGACTCCAGTCCCTTCCTCTTGTGTCTTTTTGCTCTCCAGTTATGGGATGCACAGTTTTGCCCTCTCACATGCTCCCACCATGATTCACCACAACAAGCACAAAGTAATAGGGCCATCTGAAGCATGGGTGAAAGCTCCACACTGTGTGTCAAAAATAAACCTTTTTTTTTCTTTAAAAATGTATTGTCTCAGATATTTGTCATAGTAACAGAAAGCTGACCAACACAGATTTATAGGTGAATAGATAAGAATGATCAGTCGAAAGATCTCCTCATGGTTCTGCTCCTCTGACTGAACTCTTGCTGACAAAAACCACTGCCCAGTCCCCTAAGCCATAAATCTAGTATCACTTCAGTCTCCCTGTACCATCAATCCCAACATCTAATCGCCCACCCAATGAGCATTTCTGCCTTCCAGCCTGTTTATTCTCCAAGTGCTTGGATCTTTTTTGTTTTGTTCTGTCTGACAATTGCACCATGCTTGTTTTATAAATAGCAACTAGAAATTCATGGAAGAAATATCAAAAGGAATCCATGAGTGATTGTTCATCAAAGATCTATGTATAACCTAGTTCAAGTCGACTTTCCATGATGTGTGCTCCCCTCAATTCAAGCACAAAGCAATGGGACACACTCCTTTGGAAGAGCCTGGTCAAGGGAAAGGTGTCCACATCTGCAGGTTGGGGTTGTTCCATGGAGCTTTTTTGTAACCAGTAACAAGAACCACACAAACTGAGAGCTTGGAAGCTTAAGTATTAAGAACACCTTTTGTGGAATGTGTCTGTATTTATTTATCTCAAAGTGGCAAGAGAAGCTAGGCAAGTTCATAATGCAAACAGGAGAAATGCTAGCCTAACCTCAGGGCAAGGAGCTTAAGTACTGGCCTTTGTGTTCACATAATGAATACACTCATTACAGGCTGGGGATTTAGCTCAGTGGCATAACCGCCTGTCTGGCAAGCACAAGGTTGTGAGATCAATTCCCAGTACAAAAAAAAAAATGCTCATTACATACATTTTTCCTTTTAATAATATCTTGGATCTTTAATACATCCTCTCTTCTCTTTTAGCGTTTTCCTGTGGGTGCCTCATTATAATGAACTGGCATTTCCTTACCAACGTGTTTTTTTTTTCTTACTATCATTCATTATCCATTAATTCATAAAGTATGTATTAAGTGTTGTTTTCCAGGTGCTGGGAATATGACAACTTGTTGGTATAAGATTTCTCTTTTTGTAGTTTCTATTATAATGGTAAAAAATTATTTATCAAGAATTAATCCACTAAATAATGTCACTTAGTGATGGGTACACACACACACTCAGGTAAGGGGCAGTGACTATGAAAGAGATGTCACAGAAGATAATAGAAAGGAACCACCCATGTGACTACCTGAGCAACAGCTTCCCAAGCAGAAGGAATAGAAAAGTTTCACCCAAAGTGGGGCAAGATACTGTAATGCATTCATGCTATGATAAAAAAAAATTTTTTCTTCTTTTAGTTTCTGGAACCCTCTAAGCTGTTTTTGTCTTAAAGACCTTTGTATATTGTGTTCCTTTGTTTGAGCCACTCTTGTCCCTGTCCCTGAATGACTCCTCATTTTTCAGGTCTCAATTCTAAACCCTTCTCTTCACAGAAGTGTCCCTGACTATCCTACCTAGGTAGGTCCTCCTTGGTATTTCTTGTCTCTGTTAACACCTGCTTTGCCTTCACAAAGTAAACTTGCTTGTGTGTGTACTAAGGTTTCACACTGAAAGTCTTCAAAACAATTGCTGTGTGGATGGATGACCTAATGAATGGACCAGAATAGTCACCCACAGAGCATCCAAACCAGCAAGACTGAGAAATAGGAGAGGGGTGAGGGAGGAGTACAAGAAAGAAAGAAAGTTACTGATAAAAGCCAGGGTTTGAGGGAAAAAAGAGAAAAGGAGCAAGGGAAATCTGCTAAGCTAAGCCAAGCCAAGAGACTAGGCTGGAAGAAAGTGGCAGAGGATAGGTCAGCAGGACAGTGGGCAGTGTGAACAGAGAAGCCTCATACCAAAGCCACAGCTGCACCGCAGGCTGCATGCTCACAAAGGCTTCGCCCTCTTGAGAGGGACAGAGCTGGGCATGACCCAAGATGCGAGGCCCAAAGGTCACCTCTACTGCTGCGGAATCCTCCTCTGCCTGGACACTTTTCACTACAGCTGGGGTGTCCGCTCCCAGCCTCAGTCTTGCATCAACCCTTGCTCAGGGGTCTTTTCTTCTGCATCTGTTCAAAGCAATCATTGTCCCTTAAGCGTTCTTGGTAAAACAGTAAGCAAACCACCCACCCTCAAGGGCTATGATGAGTTCCAGTTTGCCAAGCCCCCCTGGCAGTGCGTTGCCCCCGAGGGCACTCAGAGCACCAGACGTGGCCAAAGCCCCAGGCACTGGGACAACAGCAATGTTTGGAATCATGACAGCATGACCTTTTTAAGGCCTCAAATCCAGCAAACCCACCAGCTGGGCAAAGGCCTGGCATGGCTCTGAGCCCCACCTGCTTTGACAGGAGACACTTTCAGCAGATGCCCTTCTGTTTTATTGTGTGGCAAATGGATGTGATGTGGGAGGAATGGAAAATAGAACCTGGGAAAGGGCACCCAAGCCTGTCTGGGTGGCCCCAGACAGGTATAACATATAACCTGGGCCACGTATAGCAAGATAACAAGATAACATGGGTTCCAATCTCAAGGCCAACCGCTGAGGTAAGACTTCCTCATGGAAAATGAAGAAATTCTCCTTAAAATGAGAAGCGCAAGCCAGGACAAATGTGCCCAAGGAAAACTTGGGGATTGACTGCCCCCACTGGGCTCTTTAGGGAACCAGGAGTTTCTATTCAAAGTGCCACCACAGGTAGAGGCTGACTCCATGTCAGCCACCTAGGCTGGAGAAAAGGCAGGCCCTGAGTATTCTGCAGGCACCTTCCATAGGCACAGGGCGCCCGTACTGCTGATTGATGTCACTTTGTGCAGCTTCCTCCTTAGAGCTATAATTTTCCCAAGTTTCTTTTGCCAGAAAAATAACTAAAGAGTCTTCAGTCCCTCTTTCCCTGGGACTTTTTTTTTTTTTTAATGTATCCATGTAAGTATATCTTTAGGAAAGAGTCGCTCAGTTTTCAACACTTGGATAATTGATTTGTGACAGCTCGCAAAAGAGCATTTGTCATCTGGAAACAACCCAGACCCACACACTTCCCCCTCCTGAGACGAGCGTGAAAGCTCTTGACTTATTGCTGCCGTTAAATTGAAGTATTCGGCTGATTATTTGGTATTTCAGAATTCCTTATAAATCACCGCCTTATTTTGGTGATTACAATTTTAAGAAGAGATGCTTGATTTACAGGCACCATAAGGGAGGAGGCAGAGGACGGAGGAGGAGCAGGCAGGAGGCAGCAGAGGCCGCGGCTCAGGAGAGATACTGTGGAAACAGCTGTCTGATACACTGCTCCCTCCTCAACCAAGTGCAGCTGGAGAATGTGCCCACACCTGGGGAATTCTCATCACTGGAGGTTTGGCAGATAAACATAAGCAGGGGAAGGAGGCCTGGGGCTCTGGGAAGATTGGGATGTTCCATTCCACTCCTCCTTTCCTCGCAGCTGCAGGTAGAAGAGGACAGAGCTCCACAATGAGATTCACTCTCTCATCATGCACAGGCGAGCCGTGAGACCCAGGTCTGTGCTCCCAGAGAAAGCAAGTGATCAGAGGGCCAGCTCCAGCTGGACACAGCTGGATTCTGAGATGCAACAGAGCAGAAAACGACTTGTTAGGCCCCAATGCGCCCATCAATCAGCTCCATTTATTGAGGGCTGAAGGGAGGCACTCCCATGTGGCAGGCACGGTGGAGGGATCCAGAAATGATCAGACACGATGCCAGGCCTGGAAACTAACAGACTAACAGGGAGTCAGAAGCAGCATGAAGATCATCTCCCACCAGATTAAAAAGTCACATAAAACAAATCACGGGGGTGATTATGACCAAGCGGCACCTGCTCTGTCAGGTCTCTCCCGGCTGCAAGGTGATGTCTGGAATTTCTTACACTGGGAACACAGACTTCTCCTGACCCCTGAAAAGAAAAGGAATATATTGGTGGTCAGACCCCGCCAGGTGGGATATGTTCAGTGTTTAAACTGGAGCATGGGAGGATGGCGAAGCATCCAAAGCTGGTCCTATAGGCAATATATAAGGAAAACGAGGCGTCCCATCTGGAGACGAGAAGGCACAGGAGAGTTCGCACACATCCGAAAGGTCATCATAGGGAGAAGGAAGCAATATATTTTGTAGTTGCTCCACAGAGGAGAATGGAGACTGCTGGTGGAAGCTGCGGAGAAGCAGGTTTAAGTTCAACATAATTTAGCAATCAGAGTTTCCTGGACTTAGAGAAATGCTTCGTGGTGAATGCCCTGCACTGGAAGGTGTTAAAAGACAGACAGGGTGACCATGCTGGAGCCACTGCACAGAGAATCTCTGCATTTGGTGACAACTAAAACCAGGTACAATTTAAGGTTCTCTGACACTGTCAGGTTATATGATTCTGCGACTTAAATTCACACTCAAGTATGAATAATTGATGGGCTCTTTTCAGAAAGTACATTGTATTAAAATGTGAGAATTTATAAAAAGTGATGGATCCATATGTGCCCTTAAAAGAGGAAATGGGCTTGAAATGAATAATGACTGGGGCTTCCATTTCTGCACTGAGCTTGCTATCCTAAATTGAAGAGGAAATGACATATAAAAATTTAAAGCAGATATGTTATCATTAGAATGTGGGTTTAGGTTCTGGCTCTGGCACTAGCTTTGTGGCCTTGGAAAAGTTAAACCTTTCTGAGACTCACTTTTCTCACTGATCCAATAAGGATCCTAATAGTGCCAGTCTCACAGGAATCAGTAAGGAGTCAATGAGAGTATTTATGTAAAGAACTCAGCATAGTACCATGCATACTTGACATACAGCAAATAATCATAGCAAATTGTCTTACTGCATTTTCTTAATTCCGGAAGGCACAATTTTCTTCATTTAATGTTTCTAAACATTATAATAGATGTTCACATTGAATATATTGCTTTGCTCCCTCCAGTAGAGACACAGACAGAGACAGAGACAAATGTGTGGCATGCCTTATAAATGACATCATCTTAGAACCAAATCCATCCCTTCTCTCAGCAGCCTCTCATGATTACCAGGCTGAACTTCTACTGGGAGAATAAAAAGTGAATTCTACCATACTTACTTCTTCTAGACCCTGTGCAAAAATTCTGTCCAGAATTTAGCAAAAAATAGAAGCTACCTTTCTGCATGCCTGGTGGTGGCTCTGTATTAAACCCCTGCACAAACCTACCTCATTTCATCCACTTAATAACACTGGAAGTCAGCGTTATTAAATTCCATGGACCCTCAGTGTTAGGAAGCTTGCTCCACACACATAATAGCAAATGGCATAGCTAGTTTAGGAACCAAGATTTATTTGATATTTTTCCCATACTCCTTCCCAGGATGTTATAAGAAAGGTGTGAATTGTAGGTCTTCTTACTCCCAACTTATTTGCTCTCAGGCTAAATCCTTATGTGTAACCTGTAACACAGAGTGGTCCCCTGTGGCATGGGGAAGAGGCGTGTAGGACATACAGATTCCTACTTTCCATCCCACGTAGACCTTCACGCTCTCCAGGGTTGCTGGCACATGCGTGCACTCACACCATACATGTGCACACATACAGCCATGCACGCACACTGGCAGGCACCTGACGGAAAGGCCTGGGGTAAGAATGGGTCTCACTGGAATGAGGCTCTTGGCTGTTCTCCGACAACCTCCCAGGACAGCTTTCCTTACTGCGGCAAATTTTCCAGCCCAGACACTGGGCTTTGGTCCAGGAAGAAGCTCTGGCAGACTTTCCACACCACACTCACTGAGGATGGGCATCTAAGACACAATCAGCGTATCAACCTGCAGTGAAGGCTCCAGGTGCCAAGGCTCCTGGAGGTGCGGGTCCTGCCAGGCTCTGTGCCCCTGAAGGCAGCATCCTGTTAAGCCAGATTGTTAGCCGGCAGGTTGGTGAGCACACAGCCAGTGCAGGATGGCTGGGAAAGCCTGGGTGCCTTGGGCCAGAGTGGCCTGATGAGGGGCAACCTGCTGGAGCGGCACCCCGATTTCTGGTGCATGCCCTCAGCTCTCCTCTGCACAGAGCCTGCCGCCTTTGCCTCTGAAGTTTCTTTGGGGGTACTCCTGGGGCTGACCAGCCCTTCTGCCTGACAGGTCCTACTTCCTTCCAGAGAATAGAGCCTCCACATCTGGCTGCTTCTCTGAAGTGGCTTTGCTAATGTCTGCTTCATCCTATCTGGCTCACCTTGCACTGGGAGTCTCTAAGAGAGCATTCTATTTTCCTTATCTCCTGAGGGGTGCAGCCCTAGCACCACTCTCATTTGGAAGACCAGGAGCAAAGCCATCAAAAACCAGAATCTACAGGGCAGAAGAGAAGTGTTAATATAGTTCTTAGTGTCACACTGCTGGGTGGACCCCAACTGCAAGATCTCCCACCTCCACCCACTTAAGGGAGTCTCAGAAATTTCATGCCCACCATCCATCTGGAAGCAAGTACTTTTATCTGGGAAGGTGCAGGCAAAGAGTAAGCTCTGAGGACCAGCCCAGCCACAGGTCTCTGCTCCCAGACTCCTAGAGGCTCTCATTCACCCTCGCTCAGTTGCAGCCTTCCCTCCCTTCCCTGCTGTGTATCCCAGCTCTGCAGGCCTGAGCCCAACTTCCACTCCCCACAGGCCAAGCTCTTGTAACCATTACACACACACACACACACACACACACACACACACACACGGAACATTCTGCTTCCTGGAGCTGCCCATGACTTCCAGGTACTGCCTAGCATCCCTCTGAGAATAGAAAGTGTATCTGGTTAATAATAAATGTTGACCATAACAGTAATATTTGCCATACCAAGGATTCACCCTGATAAATGCTTTATATGCATCCGAACATCATTTAATCCTCTAAAACATGCAAGAAATAGGGGCTATCCTTGCTTCACAGATGGGGAAACTGAGTAGCTGATCGCAGATTCCTCACCATCACACAGGTAAACATGGCAGGCCCAGCCTCTCACTCAGCTCTGTCTGCTCCAGGGCCCGTGATTCCGGGCACTGCTCCACCTGACCACACCTCCAGGGGCACTGCCTGGTACGTGCCACAGTGGGAAGGGAGAGGAGGGGGGCTTTATCCTTTCTTTAATTCACTCACAAGGACAAGAAGAGAAACAAGCACAGTTCAGAAGAAAGGAGTAGTAGCAAAGAGTAGGAGCAGTAGAAAGTCATGCTATTTAGATGGGATGATCAGCATTTAACCCCGCCAGCATCCCTTTATTTTAACATGGGCTAAGAACTCTTCTTAGTTTGGTATATATTGCTATGCAAGAGCAGCTTCAATCTTGTTTCAGCTAGACTATCACTCCCTAAAGCCTTCCAACATGAAAACACTTGCAGTCACCTTGGTCTGGTTCTTCCATCACTACCTTGGGAGGGCCCAACACTTTCACCTCTTTGTACCAACATCCATGCTGCCTAGGACCACCCTCTGTGGCCAGAATAGCTTTTGCCAAGCTGTGCCTTTGCCCCAGCCAATTGGTTTCCGCCCAGAGCCCCCTAGCTCCCCAGTACACAAGCTTGGGGCATTTTTGCACCCAGGCTTCCTCTTGCTCTGCCACCCTATTATGCATGCAAAGCCCTCCTTTCCTTCCATTCTATGCTCATTGGCAAAGAATCCAAAAAGAGAACTGCGATGAGAAAGAAAGGAAGAAAAAAAATCTTTGGTTTTAAGATTCCCTGGCATAATTCAAAGGAAGATTGTGCTAAGTGTGGTGGTGACGGGAGGGGGCTCTTTTATCAAAAGAGCATCATTAGAATTTTACACATCATTTAACATAAGCTTCTGCAATGGCTTACACCAGTGGATTTCGTTAAATGATAATCATACCCTTCGGAAAGCACACAGAACATGTCTAAGCAAATGCCTGGAAAGCTGCTCACGACGTCTTTGGATGCCTCCTCCTCATCCAACATGAACAGAAGTTGACCATCATGGTTTCCTGAACTAACAGAAAAAAGGAATTGACAGGAAGACCCTGCCCAAGGGATTGCAGTATGCACAGGCGGGAGATAAGGAGAGGCCTCAATAAGATGAAGAGACGTCAGTTCTGCTCAGTGATAGATTTTGAGGTGCTGTGTTAGACATTTGTGATACAGAGACTAAAAGAAAGACCTAGTCCATGGCCTCAGGCAGTTCTCAGTCCAGCTTGGGTGACAGACCAGTGGGCAACAGCTACCACACGATAAAAGGAGAAGACCCTTGACATACATGAGCAGCAATCCTGGACTTCAATTGCCAACTCTTTGGGAAAATCACTGAAGCATTCTGTGCCCTCCTTTCCTCACACAGGAAATGAGGATAGTAATAGTGAACTTGGGTGTGCAAAAAGACCCAGAAAAGGGCTGGGGATTTATCTCAGCCGCATAAGCACCTTGTAAGCACGCGGTCGTGAGTTCGATCCCTGGTACTGAAAAAAATTTATAAATACATAAATAAGTAAAAATTTAAAAAGACCCAAAAATGTGTCTGTTACAGGCTGGCTATGCTGGCCATCATTGTTGTTACTACACAGGACACACAGTCCAGGGTCCCTCCTCCCACCTGCCATCTTCAAAGGCAAGGGTTGGGGGAGTCATGGGGATGGTGTCATCAAGGTTGGGGAAATTAGCCAAGACGAAAAGGTGGGAAGAAGAGGGCATGGCATGGAAAAAGCAGACAGGAGATGGCGACTCATATACATGTACGCAGACTGAATGCTGTGGTGCATGTTTGTATTTATAAGTAAATGATATGTCATGTACATATATCAAATGCCTTGTAATATGCATATGTGTATTAAATCACATGCTGCATATATGTACTTATATTAAATTGTACACTGCATAAAGTATATGCATTGAATGCCATGTCATATACACTGTTTACAATAAATGGCATGTTGTATACACGTGTATACATTCCATGGCATGTCACATGTATGTGTGTGCATTAAATATGTTTTATACTATATAGTGGTTCATACATACTGCATTGATGACGTTATATACATGTGCATGCATTAAATGAGCATGTTGTCCCCATGTATATACATTAAATTCTGTTATATACACATATACGTGTGTATATATATATATATATATATATATATATATATATAATGGTATATTTTATGTCACCAGGGTGATAAGCAGTGAGTGGGTGTAGCAGATAAGGTAGAAAGGTACAAAAGTTCACCCCACAGGGAATCTCTTTCGGTTATGCTAAGGAGTTTGAATGCTTTGTTTGTGTATTGGAAACCATTGAAGGATTTCACACAGAGGAGCAACATAATCAGATTTGCAGCCTAGAAAAGAATTTTGCATGGGGAAAAGCTTGAAGGAGGCTGACAGCTCCAACTGGTAGAAGACTAATGTAATCTTCCTCTTAAGAAATGACAGGGACACAAAGTTGGATAGATCAAGAGAGAGACTCAAAAGATATTTAGGGCTTCCAGTTGGAGATGTTGGATTGTATGCATGAAATTTATCTCTGCTCCCTCCTGAAACACCATAAAGCAACTGTAAATTATTTAAATTTTATATATATATATATATGGACAAAGGTAAAACATGAAAAAAGACAGCAATTAACTGAGCACCCTGGCAACAGAGAACCACTTGGTAATTGACAAGCTAGCCCAAGGACACTGTATTCCCGCCAGAAAGTGAGCGAAGCCACGTAATCTGCAGCTCAGAAGGCCCCTAGGCCAAGGCTGCAGCGGCGCCCAAGGGAAACATGGGATGGGCGCTGTTTCTGAAACCAAGGCCAGAGGCCTCTCCTCACAGGAGCAGCATCCCCAGCCTCTAGATGGACGGCACTTCTCATAGACATGCAGTGCAAGCCCCATATGTAACCTGAAGTTTTCTAGTATCCATACTTTAAAAAGACAGGTAAAACTGACCTTGCTTTAAGTTTGATCTTTATTAATTGACACATAAGAGTCATACACATTGGTGGGTACAGATGATGTTTTGATACCTGTATACATTGTAGGTGATAAAATCAAGACAAATAGCACATCCATCACCTCCAACCTTCATCATTGCTTTGCTATGAAAACCTCCAAAATCCCCTCTTCCAGCCACCTTGAAGTACATGATATGTCACTGTTAATTGCAGTCCCCCTAGTGGGCAATAGGTCACCAGAACCTATTCCTCCTGTCTCCTGGGACCCAGTGTCCCTTGAGCTGCCTCTTTCCAGACACGTCATCCCACCACCTTCCTCAGTCTCTGGTAACCGTCACTCTATTCTCTGTTTCTCTGAGACCATCGTCTTTAGATTCCCACATATAAGTAATACAACTTTAATACTATAGTTTATTTAACCTAGTCTATACAAAAGATTATCATTTCAACATGCAATCAATACAAAAAGTATTAGTTAAATTCTTTCTTTCTTTTCAAAATGTAGCATGTATCTGCACTCACAGGGTGTCTCAACTTGGTTGCCAGGGGAAATGTTTATCTGTTACGTGCTTTAAGGTCTACAGTTCAAGTAGTCCACATGCCTAAATCATTTCAAAATTTGTAAATTTTCCAATACTAAGAGAATATGCATTTTGAAAAAACAAACTAATTGAAATTTTTAAATTTAGTTTCTCAGTGAGACTAGCTACATTTCAAGTGCTTAATACCCCTACATGGCAAGTGGCTATTATACTGGACAGCACAGGACCAGGATATCTAGACTAAGGGACACTGATCTCAGCTGAAACACTGGAACTAAAAACCAGGAAAAATGAAAGCTAAAACCTGCCTCCCAGCCTTCCTCCCCAAAAGAATTCCAGTGATTGCTGCCAAACCAGGCTCATACCCCCCAGTCATTAGACTGGAAATTCTCCAGAAAATGGGACCAGTCTAGGAGAAAGACTGAAATAGAAAACACAAAGAGATCCAATAGAACGGTGGGCAAAATTAGCCTACACTGACACCTACAGATGTTGACTCCTCACCATGAGGAAGGCCTCTAGCCGAGGGACAGACTGTCATAATCAGCTGTTACTGTAAAAATAATAATAATAATAATAATAATACATGAGACAGTCAACTTAAAAACAAGGAAAGGTTTATTTAGGCTCACAGTTGTGGAGGTTTTAGTCTGTGACTGACAGCCCCATTGCTTTGGATCTGTAGCAGCACAACACAGCAGGAGCACAGAGTAGAGTAAAACTCTTTGCCACATGGGTAAGGTGCAAAAGGAAGAGAGAAAAAAGAGGCTTAGGTTCTACTCTCCACTTGAAGGGCGCCCTTCCAATGACCAGAAGACCCACCAGTAGGTCTCTCCTCTAAGAGTTACTATCCCCTCTTAATAGTCCCACCTGGGGACCAAGCCATTGACACATGGGTGTTTGGGGAGATTTAAGATCCAACTATAGCACAAACTAAAACAGATGGAGAAAAGCAACCTGAAAACAGAATTTATGCAGACAAAAGAAAACATTCAAAAGTTCATTGATAATCTCCCCAGAGAGGTACTGAAAATTTTGAATTCCTTAGATGAGGGTAGAATGCTATTTTATTCTGCTATTTTACTTTTCAGAAAACAAATGACAACAACAACAACAAAAAAAAAGCTGTTGGAAAGGTGTGAACAGAGATTGGAATATAAAAATTCAATAGCCCTCCCAAAAGGTACAACAGAAGGATCAGAAAAGAGAGAGGGAAAATTTAAAAACTAAAGGATTAACTCAGAAAATCTAGCAGTTGAAAACAAGGTATTCTGGATTTACAAGGGAGAAAGTAGTAGAAAGAAATATTTTTAAACTTTATTTTTTAATAGTACATATTTGTCATCCATGTTAATCACATTCATCATGGGGAATTTGTACCTGTACATAATATGTCTTACTTCTTTCCTTTTCTCCATCTCCCCCCCATTTTAAACTCCTACTCCCCTTCCCACTTAAAAAAACTTTTTGTCTTTCTTTTTCCTTTTAAGACACATTTTTTTAAAAAGTTCAAGAAAGTATGCTGGAGCTGAAGGACACGAATTTTAAGGTAAATGGACTCAGAGGAAAATTTCTGAACTTTAAGACCAGAAAAAACACCTTAAATTGGCCATGAAGGTAGGGGAAGAGGAAAGATTATAAATACAGTAGTAGATCCAAATCATATTAACATGGGATGTTCCAATGACTCTGTAATTTAGCAGAAAATCAAGCACTGATTTTAGACTCCTACAGGAAAATATCTATACACATTCAAAATATCAAATAAATGTGAAAGAAAAAAATTTTAAATAGTCTTGCTAAGAATCTTAGTTACTTTTCTCATTGCCAAGACAAAATACCCAAGACCTGAAGTTAAAGGGGGAAAGATTTATTTAGCTCACAGTTTGCAGAGGATTCCGTCCATAATTGCTGATTTCAAGGTAGGGTGGCTCATGGCAGAGGAGAAACAGTTCATAGCAGGCAGAAGACCACAAAGCAACAAGGGACCTTCTGCACTTTTATCTTACCCAGGCTACTTAGGGCAGGTAGTAGTCACACCATTTTCCTAATGCCCTTAAATCCAGCATTGTACCATAAATCAATCCCAGTGTCACACACTAGATCGGCCACCTCTGGAAAAGTCCCACCTACGATCATATGAGGTTTTGGACACAAGCCATAACATCAAGGTTTTTTTTTTGTTTTTTTCTTAAAAGCCTCCTATGAATCCTTTCTCAGAAAGATACCACAAGACACGCTGCACCAAAAAGAGAGAGAGAAAGAAGCTGACATGAGTGCTAGGTAATGGAGGATCTAATATAGGCAAGAAGCAATGAGACTTCTAGGGTGCTGACAAAGAATGATTTAGTATCTTACAGCAGCTGTAGAGGTCAAAATAGTTCAGAAGTTTCCTAAGTAACTTCTCTAGCAAGACGTTGATAAATGAATACATGTTTGAACCTATTGAGAGGGATTTAGAAACATGGAGGAGGGTTTATGAGTTGAATTAGTAATAAGTACGAAGAAAATCATGGGAAAATGTTAATGTAAGGTAATTATAAATTCCGCAGAGAACAAAGAGTGCAAGAAAGATCAAGCTATGACTATGCTACAAATGAAATTTACATAACCATACACATGCTGAATCTTGATCAAATCAAAATTATCATATGAATATCAAGGAAGGCGGGGGAGCTGCAAAAGTGTGAGTCACAAGCTGGCTTTGGTGACATACATCTGTAATCCCAGCACACGGGAGGCTGAGCCAGGAGGATCACTGCGGGTTCGTGGCCAGCCTGTGCTACATAGCAAGTACAAGACCAGCCTGGACTACATAGTGAAGCCCTGTCGCAAAAAAGAAAAAAGAAAAAGAAGAAAAAAATGTGTGTCCCATGAAGAGGTAAAGGCGAAACAAAACTAAATTCTCAGCCACCACTGAAGTAGCAAATAGATGAGATTAAAACTAAACTATCAAGAAGTAGAGGCATGCACATATAATTCAGAGCTGGCAGTAAATAGTAAAATAAAATCCACTAAGGAGCAAGGACTTGACAAGAGCACAGCAGTCTGGCGTGAGATTATGGCGCTCCCACAAAGGGCCTGCAAACTGATCTGATTCTTTAAACTATGGCCATATATAATTTTGACAGAAATTAAAACCTTCAATGAGAATACTATTTAGAATTAACAGATTTTTTTTTATTATGGGAAAGGGAAAATGAAGAATAATACATTAGTCTGCTCAGGTTGCCATAACAATATATTACAGACTCAGTGGCTTAAACAACAGAAATTTATCTTCCACAGTTCTGGAGGCTGGAAATCCCACATCAAGATGGGTAGAGTCAGTTTCTGGTAAGGGCTCTTTTCCTGACTCACAGACAGATGTTTCTGTCTATGTCTTTGCAAGGGGGTAAGGGAGAGAGAAAGGAGAGGGAGAGGGAAGAAGAGAGGGACAGGCAGGAAGAGGGGGAAGAGAAGGCAGAGGGAGAGAAGAAAAGGGGGAGGGGAGGGAAAGAAGAGGGGAAACAGGAGAGGAGGGGAGGGGAGAAGAGAGAGGGAAGATTCCCTCTCAGATTCTGCCAAATGCAAGGGCCCCACAGATATAGAAAGCACAGACCTTGGTCCTCCTGACACTGTCTGTAGCAGGGTAATGCTGGGTTCCCGTGCTGCTAACCCCTCCTCCTCCGGGTGACAAGAGCCAAGGAGGCAAAGAAGGTATTCTATCACAAAGACTGAGCTTCTCCTACCATATAACACTGACCACTCTGACATCAGATGGGCCATGATTTTTCCCCACACATCAATCAAGTGACCAGCTCTGCAGCAGACCCCAGCCAGGTGTCCTCTGATTTACTTCCATTCTGACACTGTCTACCTAGACAGAGTGTCAGGTCCCACAGGCTGAGGGCTCAGTCCCTAAGACTGTCCCCCTTCCTGACAGGCCAGGTACAAGCCCCAGGTTGTTTTACCTGAGCTAGAAGCTCAGGTTTCCACAGGCAATCAGGTTCCCACAACCTCTTTCCTGCATTTGATGAATTTGCTTGAGATTCTTCCAGATCTCAGGGAAACACACTCATTAGTTTATGATAAAGGATATTACAAAAGCTACAGAAGAAATGTCCAGGGCGAGGCCTGTGGGAAGCTGCACAGAACCTCTGTGTACTTTCAGGTGCACTGGCCTCCACAAACCTCCACGTGTTCAGCTGCCTGGAAACTCTCCCACCCCTGTCCTCCTGGGGTTTTGTTAGTCTTCATTATACAGGTGTTATCATGGGCCGACCACTGGTGATCACCTTAACTTCCAACCCAGAACTTCTCCTTGAGGTTGAGATATGAGGCTAAAACCCTCTAATCCTATTTTCCTCTTTCTAGTAACCAGCCCCCGCCTGAAGCCACCTGCAGTAGCCACTCTTTGGTCAGATCATTAGCGCACAAAAAGAAATCATTTCAGAGGCTGTCAGGATTTTAGGGGTCCTAGGCCAGGAAACATGATGAGGTTTCATATGAAGGCTGGATCGTCCCCATGATTCACTCTTTCTGAGTTCTCCTGGCAGGAGCCCCTAGGCAGTCACTCCACCTGGTCACCAGCCCTGCTCCTTCTTTCCTTTCCTGGCTTTTCCAGCTCTCACCCTGTTCTCTCTTCCTTCTCCCTGCCCACTTGCTCTTTTTTCATAAGGTCCTTGTTGAGCTTCCACTTACACAATGACCAGCCTCATGGCAAAGGACAAATACAAAGGCACTTGGGAAATGGATTTGCGGTGTTCAAGTCCACATACCCAGCACTCTGCAGCTGAGCCTCCCAGAGCTGCAGAGAAAGGGAGCTGATGGCACAGCTGGGCCATAGCTGCCCTTCAGGGAGGTGCCTCATCTCCTTCCTCAACATCCGCCAGGAGGTGGAGGAAATGGAAAGTGAAGAGAGGGAGATGAGCCCACGGAGACGCAAGTCCTTCATCACAGCATTTCTAACCCTTTTAGATGAAATACAAAAATTTCTAGGCTGGGCATGGTGGCACGTGTCTGTAATATCAGCACTGAGGAGGCTGAGACAGGAAGATTGTTGCAAGTTCAAGGCCAGCCTGGGCTACAAAGTGAGTTCAAGGCCAGCCTGAAATGCATAGTAAAAAACTCTCCCAGAAAGACAAAAAAATTTTTTTTTCATCAGGCCCACAACCATACACAGTGATGGTACTTTTAATATTTAATGACTGAGAAAACACAATTCCAAAAGACTTTCTGAATCTACTGTTGCCTTTAAGTATTTTCTTTTTCACAAGAGGGTCTATGTATACATCTGAAATATAAATGAATATATAATTTGAAAATATTACTGCCTAGTATGTGGACAATACTTGCTGAGTGTATGGCCCCATGGAACTCTTTATAATAAATTTGTTCTTCCAGCTGTTGGAAAGGATTGATCCAGACATTGGAGCAAGGGAATACTTTGCCATGGTAGAGAAAACTCAGTACCATCATAGGAGTAAGGCAGATATTGGCAAAATCAGGAAGTGGAAATCTTCCCACGGTTGGAAGGGGAAAGCCCCAGAATCTATGAGAAGATGCAGATCTGTCTGCATCCCTTCCTGCTTGGCATGTGCCACCCTGTCTGGAATGGGTGTGGCCTCATGCCACACATCTTAGCCTTGCTCCTCTGCCCTACCCCATTCAATAATCCAGTCTGTGCCAGGCCAAGAGGGACATACTTTCATATATGCCTCTCTTTTTTTGTTAAATCTTTATAACAAGTTCACAGAATAGATATTATCTTCATTTTATGGCTATGGAGATTGAAGATTAGAGACAACTAACTTGCTTAGCTCGAGGTCATACAGCTCATCAATGATGCAGTTAAGAACAAACCTAGATTGCGGTATCAATTCTCTTCTCACCATAACACATTGCCCTTTCTCCCACTCTGAAATAGAGACTTGCTATTGAAAGATGACACAGAGGTAAGGGGTGGGTGGTAGTCATATTTTAAGCTGATTCCAGGCAGAAGGAACTCCTTCAAATGGCATTTCCATAATTAGAATGCATTTTTTTCTGATAGTTATAATTTAGGCAATTGCAGTGACATTCAGCTGAAACCTGGCATGCAAGATGTTCATTTCTCTTAAAAGTTCACTTTTAATTGGTCCCAGTTCTTTCCAAGTCTAGGAGAAGTACAAAATGCATACTTCTGATGTTTTCAATGTCCACATCTGTCTGACACAAATACCAGGTCCCTGAGATTTATTCTGAATTCTCTGGTAAGAAACATGGGTATTGGGTAGAAAAGAAAGACAAGGAGAAAAGAAAGGAGGGAAAGGCCTTGTGAGGGGACTGCTCTCACAGAGCGTGCGACTCCCAAACAGACTCTAGGATGCTGACTACATTTTTTTAAACCATAGGGTGTAGCAAAGTATCCTGAAAATGAGATTATCACCTTTGGTCAGTCCTAGCTGGCTCTTCTACTTCTGTGAAAGTGACTATCCTGGGAAGAAAGTAGACTGCGTTTGGTCAAAGGAGAGAAGAACTAAAGTAAGCCTCCTCCTCTTGAAATTTCAGTGTATTTCTGAGCTTCTGGGATATCTCAAATCCTAAAGATTCCTGGAATTTGCATTAAATGAGCAGAAAAGAACCAGGGAATCAGTGCAGTATGTTGGAGAGAACAGAAAGTGATGTGTAACCAAAAGGTATAGATTTAACCCCATTCCTTCTGCCACTTGCTATCTATGTAATCTCTTTGAGCCTCGATTTCCTGGGGCAAAGATTGAGCTAATAACCCCATGATTACTGCAAGAACCAAGTGTGGCATTCTATGCAACATCCCTCAAGCAAGTATTTCTTATACTCTAGCAGATTAGGTATTCTGACAGACCTTCCCATTGTGCTAAATAAAGCATAGAGATAAATAAGTGAAGAAGAAAGTTTTAAAAAAAAAATCCTCAGAGGCCAAACACTAAGTCAAAGTAGAAACCTACAGAGAACACTGTAACCAATTTTCCTGGAGGGCATTTGTCAAACCCCTCTGACCTTCAGCTTCAGTGCTAGCAGTTTACAGTAAACAAAAGACAAAGATTTTGGCCCAGCCAAAGTGGGGGTCTCATAGAAAAAACTACCACCCCTGCATAAAACTCAGGGTACAAAGGTCTGTGTCCTCAGGCAAAAAGTGAAGGAGGGACATGGAGGATAATTTACCTCAGAACTTAGCTAGCTGCTTGATGGGAGGACAAATATTATGAAAATCAATATGAAAAACCCAGGCCATAATAGGGATTTGAAGGTCAAATTATTACTACCTGGATCTTCCACAAGTCATCAGACTTAAGGACATTCTTGTTTAAGAGCCTGCTAGCAATAAGCACAGATACATTATACAGAAACATGTCTTCAACCTAGAACTCAGATAATCCCTGTGAGTTCCAAATAATGTGTGTGTTCAAAAAAGCATAACACACAAGGAAAACATGACATTGTGAGAAAAAGACAGCAGAAACACCGACTTACTGTACCACCAAGATTTAGATGTTAGAATGATCTAAAACAAAATAGAAAATGTTTGACTTGTTTAGAAATCAAAAAGACTAACAATAAGAATAGCAAGAACTATAGCCATAACCAAATGAATTTGAAAAAAACCAAACACACTATCTACAAAAAAAAAAAAAAACAATTGAAATCAGCAGTCAACACAGGGTACAACATTATTAGATATATTTAGATTTTTGTCAAGTCTGAGATAAAGCTGAAAAACATTCCTGCTACTGCAGGGTAGAAGTAAAAAAAGCAAATATGAAACAGAGGCTAAGAGACATGGAAGTTAAAGCATGAAGGTCTAACTTACATCTAACCAGTTTTCCAAAAGGGGAAGAAGAGGATATAGGGAAGAAGCATTATTTAAAGACAATGACTAAGACTTTTCCAACACCAAAAAAAAAAAAAAAAGAAATTAATCCTCAAATTTAGCAAATTCTAACCAGAATACTTAAAAAGATCTGCTCTCAGATGTATTATGGTTAATCTATAAAATATCAAAGGTAAAGAAAGAATCTTCAGAATATATATTGAGGGAAGACAACAGAACAATCAAAAGACAGTAAGACAATAACTTTATGTGCTAAGAAACAACACGTTGTATACTCTAAAAATGTCCACCAAGAATAGGGGTGACATTTTCAGACAAACTGGGACAAGTATCATCAGAAATCTCTCACTCACCAACTATCACTTTGTTATCTCAGCTCCAAATGTGCCTTTCTGCTCTGTAAAAGTGGAGCTAGGCTCTTTACATATTTTCCCCTTTCCTGCTGGAGTCATGTCATTGGCGAGGGAAGGTAAAGAAGTTCCCTTCCCATTTCCAGTTCTTGACTTCCCAGGAAGTTCTGGGAACACTCAGCTTCCCTAGGGCAGGCTCCTCCAGTGCAATCAGCACCCGGCTGCCAAAAGCTTCTTTCTACAATTCTCTCAGAATGTGTCCTGCTCGATAGTTTTCCTGGTTGCCTAGAGGGCAGATTTCCAGTAGGTTTCACCAGTCCAGCACCTCGGCAACTTCTCCGCCATTCAGTGAGCAGCAGCCGTGGTCTCTCCCTCCAGGTCCAGATCACAGCCCTGGGGTTTGTCTTCTTCAAAGCTCGGTTTCAGCCCTAGGCTGGTAGCTGCTGCCCCTTCTGTTCTTCCTGTAGTCTTTAATGTTTTCTTTCCTCTTTGCTCTAGCCAATGTCTCATCTCTTCATTCTGTATTACACTTCACCACTCTCTCTTCCAAACTTTCCCTGTTCCCATCAAAATGCAGTTTCCCTTTCCGGACTGGGCCCTAACTTACCAGTCACTCCAGGACATCCTTCATGCCAAAGAAAAACAACCACACATAGGAGGTCTGAAATGCAAGGTGTGATGACTATAGAAAGCAGTTAAAAAGAAGGGGAAGTAAATCTAAAAAATACATGGTCATTCCCTCTTTTAATCTTCCTAAACCTGGTAACTCCAAAGACCATCTCTGAGACATTGTCCCCTCATGCCTCTCCTTCTAGAGAAACCAGAATGATGGGATGATGAAAGTATAAGGTTTGGAGTCAGACAAACCAAACTCAGTGTAACTCACATTTCTGCTATTTGCCATCTGTGTCTTTAGAAATTTATTAACCTCTCTGAGCCTATTTTCTTGCCTGAAGACTGAAGACATGAACTCGCCCATTTGCCATGAGACTTACTGAGATAATTTATATGAAAGTACTTGGAACATAGTAGGTTCTCTCTTTGCTCTGAAGAAGGAATTTTAAAGAGCTGCTTTTCCCCTGACAGCTTTGTTTTCCTCTCCTAGCCATAAAACCCTCTTTCCTTCAGAGACCCTCCATGCCTCTGAAAAGATTCTTCAGTGGTCTTTCTCTAATGGGCTCATTTAATTAGCTGAAGTCCACATGTAGTGCAGAGGGAAAGGGCTGAGCCAGCTCTTTCTATCACCTGGTGGCCTTCCTAATAGACTTCTCAGTCTTCAAATCTGAGCCTTGGTATCTTGTGCCATAAGGAGATCCAGGAGACACCAACTGTCCCAAGCCAAGAATGAACTGAAAAGGAAAAGTACATTTTTACACAGTCTCTGAGAGTATTTGCTGTGCTGTTGGTTTAAAGTCAACCTGTCTTTGCTGTCATGGATTAAGTATTATGTAATGAATGGGGCTGAGGTAGGGGACAGAGGTGGTATCAAGTCTGTACCCCAAATGTACGGCCAACTCTTGTCTGTACCTATCCACAGAGTCAAGCTTGTTTGAATGGAAACCAGTGAGATTCTGTACTACCTCAGACATCAAGCCACTTGGTCATCACTCTGTTAGTGACACAAACTGAATATTCTATGTGCAAAGCCCAGGACACTTGGACCATATGAGGATATGAACCAAAGAAATGGAAAATTCACCTCCATTTTCTGGTAGCTCTTCCCCACCTCACTCCCCTAAAAGAAAGTAAACTCACAGTTTTACCACTTTAGATCTAAAAAGAACTCAGAAGCTGTCGAATGCTTCCTCTTTCTTACCCTAGGATTTTTGACCTTTGCTTGGATGTTTCCAAGGAAAGGGGGTCACATTCTCCAGGGGTGTCTTTGGAAAACAGCTGATCATTAGAAAGTTGTACTCTTGCAGAAATTAATTCTATGCCAAAAAAAAAAGTACACAAAATCCCAATCCCTTAAGCAAGCAGAAAGATCAGAATATGTACTACAGCTGTGAGGGACTGGAGTCCCCCACGACGACTATCATAAGAGGCTCTTCAGTGAGTGCTTCATGGCAGAGGTGACTGCTTTCACTGGAATTGAGATCTTCCATTAATATCTTCTAAATCCTAATGCCTCTAACCAGAAGAGGGCACTTCTACTTCTGGAAATACAGAGTGAATATGTTTTCCCCTATTCTTCCTGCTATGTGTAACAAAAAACTCTTGACAATTACACTTAAAATCAAACCAAAGAAAAGTTTCACAGATGGAGAGAAGTAGGAACTTTGTACTTAAAAACTTAAGAACTTAAAATCAAGGAATGGCATTGTGATGTATTCCCTGATATTTTGTTTTTCCTATATACATCCTTGACATGGAACTAAGGAAGCCAGCAACCTGAAAATTGCAAATGGTGCAGACAACAAAAGATTGCTCCCTATACATAAAAATCATAAACAAATAAAAAAATAAAAACTTAGGGCACTGGGAAACCAAGCAACCAGCTCGCCTCCCTGGTAAGTAGCCATGGCTCAGGCAAGCCCCAGGGGGAGAATCAGCCAGCATCTCCCGAGATCCATGCCATGTTGGAACTTGGGGCACTGGGAAACCAAGCAACCAGCTCACCTCCCTGGTACTGGCGTGTGGGCTGAGAATCAAACATCCCATCATCTCTCCTTGGGAGGTTGACCATATGCAATAGAGCAAATAGGGGGAATTTCCTTCTGCCATCTCTTTGAAGGCAAATATTGTTAACACTGTTTTGCTTTGTTCTGATTAATTGTATTGCTCTATACAATATTCTGTTTTGATAGGTTCTATAATGTTCTGTATTTGGTTTGATTTTGCTACACCTGGTTGAAAGAATAACTATTGTGAAGATAATGAGGTATACTATGACACCTATTACTGTTATCCCAGTAACCTGTTGTGAAGTTCTGTACCAATTTCACTGCACTGTCTCAATTGGCTGTGTTCTGTCTTGTTCTGTTGTATTTCACTACCTTCAAAAAAAAAATTAAAAACACTAAACAACAACAAAAACAATAGAACATGAGAAAACAAGGTAACAAAATACCTCCAAAAATTCCCAACTCCACCAAAACTGATCGATTGGGGCATGGATAAGGAGAAACTCAAAAACAAAACAACAGAATTATATAAGATAATTAAAAAGGAAATAACAACAACAAAACAGATCAGTAAGGTACTGAGCAGGCTGAAACATGATATAAGTAAACAGATAATGGACTTAAAAAGCAAAAGGAGGAAAAGAAAGTGCTCTAAAGGATATAAATGCATGTATGTTTAAGTGTATAGGATTGATAACCATATTACTAAGTTTTTGTTGGATCGTTGAACAGAACTGTTTGCAGTCTCTTTGTTTGAATGCCCACTTTGTATGCTTTAATTTTGTAACTTGAACAACTATTTCTAAGAGGACAATATATAAGTTATCAACTAGTGATTTCCTACTGTTTATTTTTTTGAAATTCTGTATTATTTCTACCCTTTTTTCTGTTTTGCTTTTTTTCTCTTTAAATAATTTTTTTTAAAAAGTCATAAAAAGATCCACCTACTAAGACAGAAAACTTTTAGACAATAGCCACTCTACTCCAGCCAAATACCACATTTAAAAACCCCCTATGGCCACAGTCCCACTGTGTCAGCAAATGTTGAATGAGAAGCTTAAACTTCACTCATGTGAGGCTGTAACCAAATCACTTCACTAGTCATGAGTCTCCAGAGAAACAGAACTGATAGGAGAAAAGCATGTAGCTATATAGGTGTTTATTATGGAATTGGTTCATGTAATATGGGAGATGAGAGTCCCACATCTGCCTAGAGAACCAGGAAAGCTGGTGGTATCGTTCAGTCCAAGTTCAAAGGACTGAGAACCAGAAACTCTGATATCCAAGGGCAAGAGAACATGGATATCCTAGCTAAATCATAAAGAGAGAGCAATTTGCCCCTCCTCTGCCTTTTGTTTCATTCAGGCTCTCAGTAACTTGAGTAATGCCTTTCCCCACTGAGGTTGAGTCATTTTTGCTCTGTCTGAAGCCAATCTCTCCTAGAACCATTCACACAGACATACCCAAAAGTAATCTTTTACAATCTATTTAAGCATCTCTTAACTCCACTGAGTTGTCACATAAAATTAAACATCACAGCATCTTAACAGCTCAGCCAGGAGGACACCAAGTTTCAAATGAAAATCACTTGTCCAACTAAGAACCAAGAAATCTCAATCTGAATGAAAAAACAAAATCCAGGGTACCAATCCTAGCATTCTTGGAGATTAAGTCAAGAGAATCACAAGTTTGAGACCAGTCTGTGCAATTCAGTAACTTAGCAAGACCTTATCTCAAAATTTTCAGAAATGTTTTTTTTAAAGGACTGGAGACCTAGTGTGAAGGCCCTGAGTTCAATTCCCAGTATGAAAAAACAAACAAGCAAACAAACAAATCTGAGCCCAGTCTGGGCAGTTTAGCAACTTAGCAAGGCCTTGTCTCAATTTGGGACTGAAAAATTCAATAACTAAAATTAAAACCTCCACAGATAGACTCAAGAGTAGAATGGACTTAAAAGGTGTGGGAGGGAAGGTAATCATCAGTGAAGTGAAAAATAAGAGAAAAGAAATTATCCAACCTGGTCAATAAGAGACAAGGAGAGAAAAAGACTTTAGGAAACTATGAGACTATGACCAAACACCTAGCATTCATGTTACTGGAGTTGCAGGAAATAAAAAGAGATGAAATAAAAAAAAATATTCAAAGACATAGTGGTTGAAAATTTCCCAGATTTGGCAAAAAACAAAAAATATAAACTTACAGATTTGAGAAGTTGAATGAACCCCAAACCAGATAAACCCCCAAAAATTTACACCAGATCATAGTATAGTTAAAATTCTCAATGCTAAAAACAAAAATATTTTGCTTGAAAGTACCACAAGATAAGTAACACCTTGTATATATTTTAAAAACAACTTAAGTAACAGTAGATTTCATATCCAAAATTATGGAGGCCAAAAGGAAGTGGTAAGGTACTTTTCAAAAGCTGATTTTAGAAAAGAACTGGCATCTCAAAATCCTCCACACATTGAAAATATTCTCCAGAAATGAAGAGAAAATCAAGACATTTTCAGATTGAAGGGAAGATAAGACAATGAGTCACTCACAGTCCTCTCCTAAAGTAATAACTAAAAGATGGTCTCTTTTTTCCCTTTCCCTCTCTAAACAAAAAGGAAATGGAATGGAAAAAGGAACACAATAAGACAAATTATGGATGAGCACAATAGTTTTTTCCTCTTGAGTCTTTTAAATTATATCTGAGAGTTGAAGTAAAAATTGTAACACTTTCTAATGTGGTTCCTATATATGCACAGGGAATGTTTAAGGCAATTATACTGCAATGGGGAAAGGATAAAGGAATGTAAAGAGAGGTGATGTATCTATGCCTTATTCTAACTGATAAAAGAATGTCATCAATAGACTATATTAGCTATGCATATATAATGTAATACTTAGTCAATCATTTTAATGCTGCATAAAGAGATACACTTTAAAAACACTATAGATAAATCAAAACAGAATTCCAAATATGTTCAAATGGCCCACAGAAAGGCAAGAAAAAGAAAAGAGAAGTGGTAGAGAAAAAATATATAAGAGGAAAAATAGCAGATTTAAATTCTAACATATCAATGATTATATTAAATGTCAATGGTCAAAATGAATCAATTAAGAAGAGAAATTGTCAAAGTGGGTTAGAAAAATATAGCCCAACCATATGCTTCCCATTAAAAAATTCACTTACAGTATAACATTATAGACAAGAGGACAGTAAATGAATTAAAAAATAAGCACTAAGCAGAGGAAATCAGAGATGACTATATTAATATTGATGAAATAGGCTTTAAATAATATTTTTTTAATTATTGGATCAAAATATCCTGAACCATTATATGATGATAAGAGGATCAATTCAGTAAAGAGATGTAGCAATTCAAAATAGGTATGTACCAAACATTAGAACTACAAAATATGTAAAGCAAAAACTGACAGAAATTAAAGGAGAAATAGACAAATCTAATATTATAGTTGGAGATTTCAACAGCCCATCTCCAATGATTGACAGAACAAGTAGATGAAAAAATCAGAAACAAATGAACAAGAACACAAGAATATCATCATTCAGAAGGATATAACTAATATTTATAGAACACTCATTCAATAAGAACAGCATACAAATTTCTATTCAAGTGTCTATGAAATATACACAAAACTGGACCCAAATGAACAAATTTAAAAATTTGAATCATATGGAATGTGTTCTCTAGCTAATTGGAATAAAACTTGAAATCAATAACAGAACGATACCAGGAAGACATTTAAGCATGGAAAATAATATAATTCTAAATAATCCATGAATTGAAGAAAACTTAAAATACATTGAACTAAATGAAACTAAAAATAAAAGATCAAAGTTTGTAGGACACAAAGTAGTTCTGAGAGGTACAATTTGTACCACTAAATTCTACACTGAAGAAGAAAGCTTTCAAATCATCTAAATTCTCATCTCAAAAACCTAGAAAATTTTTGAGCATGGGTGGAGCATTCCTGTAAACTCAGAACTCAGGATGTAGGAAGATCACCCTAAGTTTAAGTGAAGTCTAAGCTACATAGGGAATTCAGGGCCTGAACTACAGTGCAAATAAACAAACAAAAAAAAAACTAGAAAATGAAAGGCAAAATAAACCCAAAGTAAGAATGAATATAATAAAAACCATAAATCAATGATATTAAAAATAGAAAAGCAAAAGAAAAACATCAATGAAATGAAGAGTTCTCTAACAGATTAATGAAATTGGTGTTATGGTTTAAATATGAAGAGTTCCTAAAAGCATCCTATATTAAAGCCTTGATCCCCACTGCAGTAATGCTCAGAGGTGGGGCCTAGAAAAATGACTGGATCACAAGGACACTAACTTTATCAGCAGATTAAGTTGTCAATGAGTTCATAGTTCAATACGCTATTGGGAGGTGGGGCAGAGCTAAAGAAAGTAGATGTTGGGGAGTAACTCTGAAGGTATATCTTACCTCTTGCCTGTTCCTCTCCAGCTCTACCTGGCTCTTTGTTTCCTAGTTGTCATGAGGTGAGCAACATCCTCTACCACATACTTCCACCACCCTGATATTCTGCTTTGCCCCAGGCCCAAAGCAATAAAGCCAGCCAGTCATGGACAGAAACCATGAGCCAAAATAAACCTTTCCACTGTTAAGCTGATTTTTTTCAAGTATTGTGTCACAGTGACAGGAAGTTGACTGACAGAATTGGAAAACCTTTAGCAAGACTGACAAAAATAACAAAGAAGAGTCAAATTACCAATATTGACAGTTAAACAAGAGAAATCACTATGAACCCTGCAGATATGATGGATAATAAGGAAATACTAAAAACAGCTCTACACACATAAATTTGATTAGACAAAATGGATAAATTCCTGAAAAACCAAAAACTACTACAATTCCCCCAATATTCCTGGACAATTTAAATAGAACTAAATTCATTCATAAATTTAAAACTCAAAAAGAAAAAACCCACCAAAATGGTTACATTTAATGGAAAACAAACACCAATTCTACACAATCTCCTCCAGGAAACAGAAGATGGAGAAATATTAATTTTGTAGAGCTAGTATTACATTCATACCAAAATCAAGAAGGAGGAGAAAAGGGAAAAATTCTCCCAATTTGCATATAACATGATTCTATATATAAAATCCCAAAGGGTCTACAAATAGCTAAAATTAGTGAGTTTAGCAAAGTTGTAGGATGCAAGATAAATACAAGAGTCATCATATTCCTGTACACTAGCAATGAACACATGGACTCAGAAACTAAAAATATACCATTTATAGTCAATCACAAAATTAAATATTTAGGTATAAATTGACGAAACAAGTTCAATCTTTATGAACTTATTGAAATTACTGATGAAAGAAGCCAGAGAAAAATTAAATCAATAGAGATATATTTTATATTTGTGGATTAGAAGACTCAGCCTAAGAAAAGTGTCAATTCTACTCAAATTGATATGAAGTCTTTACCAAAATCCTGAAAAGATTCTTGGTAAATATATATAAGATTATTTTGAAATTTATATAGAAAAGAAAAGAACCAACATAGCTAAGACCATTTTGGAAAAAGTAGAATAAGTGAAAGGAATCAGTCTCTTCATTTTAAAGACTCATTGCTCTGTTTATCAAGAAACACACAATGATTAATGATTAAAGGCACAAAATAGGAAATCCAAAAATAGCCCCACATAAAATGCCCAATTGATTTTTGACAAAAGTGCAATTGCAGTTCAATGAATAAATAATGCCTTCTCAACCAATGTTGCTGGAATAATTGGACATCCACAAATAATAATAATAATAATAATGATCTTGATGAAGTCTCACATGAATGAATCATAGATAGGGATTTCAAACACAAAACTATAAAACTTTTAGAAAAACATGGTTAAAAAAATATTGGAGCTCTAACCCTGAGCAAAGAGTTCTTAATACTAAAAGTAAAACTCCACATGAGGAAAATTTGACAATTTGGAATTCACTGAAATTAAGTGATTTTAATCTCTAAAATCCCTATTAAGAAGATGAACATAGTAACTATAGCCACCACAGGACTATAATTCCAGCATGGAAGAAGCTGAGGCAGAAAGTATTGCCACAAGTTCCACCAACCTCAACTACACAGTTAAGTTCAAGGCCAGCCTGAACTACATAGCAAGACCCTGTCTCAAATATAAATATAAATTCAAATATGTGTCTTGGTTACTTTTCTCTCATTGCTGAGACAAAATACCCAATATCTAAAGTTAGAGGAGGAAAGGTTTATTATGGATCTTTCAGTCCATAATCAGCTGGCTCCAAGGCAGTGTGGCATGGCAGCAAAGCAACCATTCAGGGCAGCAGAAAACAGCAAAAACAGCAAGAGCACAAAAGGAGGAGAACAAGGTGAGGAGTATAAGGGGAGGAGTGCAAGAAGACTCTTTCTGTCCCTTAAATTATATGTAGGCTACCCACTATAAAGTGGGTGTAGCACTTACACTCATAATCCCAGCATTGGCCCATGAATCAGTCACAAATTCTAGAAGCCTGCTCTCATGACTGCATGAGGCTTTGGGGGGACATCCAGACACAAATCACAACAACATATGAAGATTAAAAACAAGCTACACACTAAGAGAAAGTATTTACCAACATCTATTCAACATTAAATTATACAAAGAACCCTTAAAATTTAACAGTATAAAAACAACTCAATTAGAAAAAGGAGCAAAGAACATAAAATGATGTCACCAAAAAGAATGTACCAATGGCATATATGCCCATGAAATTATGCTCCATCAACATCATTACCCATTAGAAAACTGAAGATTAAAACTACAATTAAATTTCCCTGCCCATCTACAAAGTAGCTAAAATAAGGAATGGTAACAAAAGCAAATGCTGGTGAAGGTGCTGAGAAAATGTATCACTCACACTTTGCATATGGGATTGTAGTATGGCACAACTACTATGGAAAACAGTTTGGAAGCATCTTTCAGAATTCAGTATGCAACTTTTATATGATCCAGCAATACTTTGGTGCATTTATCCCACAGAAATGAAGAACTTCATTCACTCAAAAACTGGCACATGGATTTTTATAGAAGCTTTATTCACAGCAATCAAAAACTGAAAACAACTCCAATGTACATCAGTAGGTAAATGATTAAACAATCCATGGTATATCTGTGCAATAGAATACTACTCAGCAACAAAACATAATAAGCCATTGATACATACAATATGGATGAATCACCATAGAATAACACTGAGTGGGAGAAAAAAGTCAACTCCAGAAGGTTACTTTATGATTCCACTCGTATAACATTCTTGAAGTGATAAAAATAAGAGAAATAGAGAGCAGATGATTGGTCACCACAGGGGGCTGTAGATGAGGGAAGTTAGTGTGGTTTTAAGAGTAATATGCTGTAATAGAAACACTCTCAGTCTTGATTAAGTCAGGATCAACAGCCTGGTTTTGATATTGTATTCCAGTTGTGCAAAATGTTATCATTGACAGGAAAGCAGTAAAAAGTACAGGGCATCTCTGTGTATTATTTCTTGTGTTATTGCAATTATCTCGCAATAAAAGTTTAAATTTAAAAAATCACTCTCTCTATTCCCAGTACCTCATTGATTTAGTGATTGGTCAGTTTTTCATGCCAAATTCAAAGGCAAGCTGCTGGACTAAGCCTACTTGCTCAGCTTTTCCTCTACACCAATAAGTGAGGTCCAGGGCAGCCTGCCAATGCCAGGCCTATTGAAAGAAACTAAGTGTTAAAAATCAGGGTTTAGGGATGGAGAGAATCAACTTTAGCATGACAGCTGGAAGCAGCAGATTCCCCATCCTAATCATTATCCCGTGTTCACCAAAAGTTCATTGAATCCTTGGTGGCATAAGATGCTGTACTTCCTCGTCTTCTGGCTTGGTCCCAACAGTCAAATGCAGAGAAGCCTGATGTGCAGAGTGGCAGAACACCTCTGTGTTATCCATTTCCTTGCTATCCAGCCATGGCTAGATGCATAGCAAAGTCCCTCCTCCAAGATGGAAGTGCAGAACTTATCTGGTCTAATTCTCTTTTCCAATTTCCTGAAATTCTCCAACACTTGCAGCCCAAGATCCTTGGGGGATTTTAACACTTTCCCCAGTCATACATCCTCCTGGTCTATTTCATCAGAAATGAGCCCGATGTAGGTCTCAACCTGAGAGCCAAAGATAACAGTCTTTCGTAGGTCATGGATACTGGTTTCCAGACCTGCCTTCATCTTGAGCATAATTCTTCTTAGTAGATATATTGTCCTCATTTTATAAGTGAGGAAAGGGAGGTCCAGAGAGTGGAGTCTGCCGGGCTCTGAGGTCTGCATCCTTTTCCAAGCTGTGACATTGCCTGCCTAGGAAATATGGCCAGGAGAACAGGATTGAAGCCAGTCCCAGAAGGGAGGCCAGCAGGAATGAGGTCAGTAAATGAATCGGAGTAGTGTGGTGCCAGGCAAGACTCCTTGCAGAGACCACTGCCTTGGGTGTGGCATGGGAGGCAGGAGGTATAAACTGTAGGTCCCTAGGACAGCTTGGGCAGTGGGGGCAGCCTCTAAGCAGAGGTATACTAGGAGTGCTGCCAGTTGCAATGACTGAGATCAGATGAAGAGGGCTAAGTGCCCAACAGAGAACAGCTTCCTTCGTTACTCTCCTGTTATCCTTCTCCTCTAGAAGATTCTCCCTCCTCCTGGTTCTCTGAGCTTCCGGAACATATTCCAGACTGCAGCATTCTCCCTTTGGCAGTATTACATCAATTAATCTTCCATCTACATTGCTCCCCTGAAAAATGACTTCCTCATTATCCGTCTTGCAGAATTTCCCCTTGGCAGCCAGTGTGGCAAAGCATCTGTCAAACTCAAAATCTCTCCAATGCAGTGGAAAGAGCCAGGGCTCTGGAATCAAACAACTCCCAAAAAAAGGGGGCCCACATCTACTACACTCCAGCTGTGCAACCTGAGATGGGAAACTAGCCTGTATGAGCCTCACTTTCCTGATTTGTCAAATATCCCTCTCATGGAACTATTAAGAAGACAAAATAACACACAAGTGGAAACCTGATTCTAATTATTGCTTTTCACTCATTCCCAGACAGTAGTTAATCTCCAGATTCTAAACCTGAGAGAGAGAAGCAAAGCTAAGGTCACAGTCCTGAGAGATATCCCCAAATGCTCCTCATCAACCCACTGGCCAAATAAGTCACAGTTAACCCCAAAAGCGCAGCTATGACTGAGGCTTGACATGAAAACGAAACAGTAGGGAAGGGAGCTTATTTCAGTCAAAGAAACAAAACATTAAAAGAATAAAGATGCAACCTCACTCACTAGAAAAATATGAAGTTTAAAATGACTGAAACATCATTTGTCATCATCCAGCTGGCAAAAACCCAAAAGTTTCACAACACATTCTGTTAGTGAGACTGTGGGACATGGGTGTTCTTGTACCTCGCGGGTAGGAATGGAAAAAGCCACAAAATTTGGCCATATCTAGAAAAGCCACATATTCATTCATCTTTAAAGCCAGAATCCCACACCTAGGAATCTATTCTAAAAGAAGCTGTGAAATTAGGAAGGAGGGGATTAATGAACTCAGCTATTCACTGCAGAAGTATTTATAAAGATTAGCAAGTACCCTATCATCCTCATCCAGAGAAGAATGGCTGGACAAATGACAGAACATCTGATGAAAGGAGTTTTTGGCCCCGGAGAAAAAGAATGAAGACGATGTCTGGCTACTAGGGTGGGTGTTCTCTAAGATAAACAGGTCAAATGAGGAAAGCATGTGGGAATAAAGTGTGTATGGTATTACTTTCCCATGTATCTAAGAAACAGGGCATGTACTGTTTTAGTTACTTTCTGTATCACTGGGACACAGTACCCTAGCTGCACAACTATAAGGAGGACAGGTTTATTCTGTCTCACAGTGTCTAGAGGTTTCAGTCCCTCGTCATCTGGCTCCAAGGGAGGGAGGCGTGGCAGAGCGGCATGCAGAGGAGAGTTGCTCAAAGCATGGTGGACAGGAAGCAGAGAGCCAAAAAAGGAGATAAACCCATCTAGGCCATGTGCCCAGTAAGCAGCTTCTTTTAATTAGACACCACTGCCTAACGGTAAGTTAGCTACAGAGCCCCAACAATCTAATTACCTTCCAAAAAGTCCTACATATGAGCTCATGATATACTTGCCTATATTTTTCAAATTAAAATACACAGTGGGAGGATGTGTTGGGCTCCTTCTGCCCCATCCTATGGCTTCACAGTCCATTCTGTAGCTGCATGCCCCTGCTGCTCCAGCACCCTGCTGTGCACAGCTGTAGTCCAACAGCCCCTGGCCTGAGCTGCATTATATATGTCTTGCATTTCCTCTGAAATGTCTTGGCTACTGCTAGCAACCACTTTAACACCTCAGTACACTTGGAAGCTCATGGAGTTAACACCCCATGGTGATCTTTGACCAATAGGACACAAGGGCACGAGGCCCAAGATCATATTCTTACTATCACTATTAGGAGCAGACTATTCTGAGGTGTGGCCTCCTTGGTCCCTGGCATCCTCTGTGAATTTAAGTTCCCACTGCCCACTGTAGTCATCAACTTGATAACACACTCCCAGATTATCTTTCTTTTCTTCTATATCTCATTTTTTTCAGGTCTCTGTACTGTACCCTGGGGTCACCTCTTCAAATGAATCACATGCACAGTCATTGTCTTGGCCACTGCTTTGTAGCAAAGTTTAAACTAAAGCAAAAGATAAACTATTGTAAAATTTTTAAATGATTACCTATAGGAGAAGGAGATAATATCATTAAGAGAATTGAAATAGAAACTATACCTTATGAATATATTTTCCATTTTCCATACTTGGCTTTCGATACATTTAGATGCTTTACATCATTATAAAATGAAATTAAATTTCAAAATGTAATCCCTAAAATTCAAAGTCTAATGAAACACCCTGTGTGCAATGTGCACAATGTCAGAGGTATAATCACATAAGGAAGAATTATTCCAAATTATTTTAGAGTATATTTTAAAAATAAAAATGAATCCTAAACTATTTTCCATTGTCATATTGTTAGTGGTCAGATTACGATTGCTATTCTGAGATTGTCGTGTGGGTAGTATGGTATAAAGCTACAATCATCCTGATGTCATCGGGATCCTGTATTTCCACATGGTGAAAAGAGATACAGACACAGCCCTGTGTGGCTTAACAATGAGGACACTTGCTGTGAAATGCATCACTGGGCTATTTTGCCACTTTGCAAATGTCATCAAGTATGTGTACACAAACTAAAATGGCTAAAATGTCACTAGAGGATTTAACCTTATGGGACACTGTTGTACGTGTGATTCATTGTTAGTGAGATGCTGTTAAGAAATACTCAACAAAATAAGACATGATTCTTTTAAAAACTATAGTTTTGCAATTGAGTTAGAAGGATTGATTTTTTAAAAAGAAAAATTCATAGCATGTTTAATTTTTAAAAGTAAATGCAAGTTTTCTAGCTCCATCTCTTTAGACAGCAAAGAAACAATGATTAAAATTTTTAGAACCACTATTAACAATAACCCTGACACCCAAATTGTAGTCTTTTCATTTTAATTTCCCCATTTAAAAAATAGCAAGGATTTCTGGAGAAATAGTTGTTTCCAGATTAGGTCAAGAAATGCACAAGATGATCCGGGAACATTTTTTCATAACAGTAGATAAAGAAGCTGTGGAAGGCTCTTAGGCTTGTGGCAAAGGCCACTTGAATGAGTCCCTCTTGGTTGGTCAGTGAAGGATGACCAGAGCACCAGCCGTAAGGATGAACACTGGGAAGGGCTGAACTGTATCCAACAAGTTTATAAAAATACAAGCAGAGCATGCAGCATTTTTTTCCTTTTCTATGTGACTGCATCTCAGAATTATTTAACAGCTTATTGGGAGACATTTCTATTCAGAGAGGTTTTCTAATTTAAAAAACAAGAAATGAGAAAAGTATAATATCACCCTTGTGTACCCCCCGATGAGTTGATGGATTCATCCAAAGACTGTCAATACTTGTAATGTCACAAAGTAAGAGAAAATAGATATAGATGTTGTGGATTTCCTGGTGGTCAAAAATCAAACTCAATTCTGACCAAATCTCTAGGTCTACCTACCAAGGCACTGTATGTAAAGGTGACAGAGGAATGCTTTATTGACACCATGGGGGACAAGCAGCAAAATGAAGAGTGTGGGAAACTGTAGGACAGAAGACTCAGTTTCTTCCACAAGTAAACTTAAAAAAGATTTGAGACTCATCAGATATATCAAACAACTGTGATCTGTGCATGGGCTTTACTTGGATCCCAATTAGGCTCAGTATGGGGATGCCTGGGGGAACCAATGAGCCTCAGAAAAAAACCCTTAGGCCAAATTATGGTATTCCCATTTCCTGGCACCAGTAATCCACTGTCCTTCCATCATTCCCTTCAACCTTCTCCCACTGCCGTGGCATCAGCCTTGAAGCCCAGGTCCTGCCCCATTGGCTTTGTCCCCATTCTTTACTACTTTGCTCATAAGCCTCATTGTTCTTTATCCTGCTTCTATTTCACCCATTCTGCCAGAGGTGACACTCAGCACTGCCTCCTGCTAAGTCCCGGCTCCCCAACACTGCAGGTCCTCCACCCCAACAGAGCTGCCTCCTGCCACCTGGAGTAAATGGCATGTCAGTGGCCCCCAGTTGCTGAACTCAAGGAATCGCTTCACACCTTGTCCCATCAGCACCACCGGTCAGCACGCTTACCCCCTCTACATGAGCTGTCTAATCAGGAGTGCTGCTTAGGCTGATGGATTAGTCCTAGGCCTCCAAGGGAGCCCCCTTTCCAAGGGATCAGTATGAGTCAGGGTTCTCCAGAGGGACAAAACTAATAGTATATATAAATAGATGGGTAACAGTGGATCTATAGGGAAACTGTCACATACATTTTTAGAGGCTGAGATGAGCCACAGTGGACCGTGAGCAAGAAAAAGACCCTGAAATGCTGGAAATCAGGAAAGCCAGTGGAATAACTCTCAGTCCAAAGCTGAACTCCTGAGAACTTGGTAAGCTGCTAGGGTCAGTTTTGAAAGGCTACAGGGCTTGAAGTTCCGACACCTAAGAGCAAGAGGAGAACAGCATATCCCAGCCCTAAGAGAGCGCAAGTCACCTTTTTATTCTGCCCAGACTCCAGCCAGTTGGATGGCAGCTGTCCACGTTGAGAGTGGATCTTCCCAATTCAGTCTGCTAACTCACACCCCACTCTCCTCTGGAAGCACTTCACAAACATGCCCTGAAATTGCATTCTGCCAGTTCTGCCAGTTAATCCAATCAAGTAGACACCCGATATTAATCATCACAGAACCTAAACAGTGAGGCTCTGCCCTCTGCCCACCAGGGAGGACCAATGGAGAGGCGAGGCTATCAGATGTTAGGAGTGGTAGGCACAGTAGGTTTCCCTCCACACATCTGAGAGAGCTAGGCAGAGTATAACAGCCCTCTGGGTTATCTTCCAATTATGGCGGTCTCGTGGGGGGCAGGGCGCAGATGTTGACCTCTGACTGCAGGACTCAGGACAGAGTTTTGAGGATAGGATGGGAGGCCAGTCCCAGGTAGGGGCTTTAAGGTCAAATGAGTCACCAGAAACTACTAGAATAGTAGTTTCCTTTTAAGGTTTAAAAGGACCTCATCGGAGCTAATCAAAGAGACCACCAGCTCCTGATTGAAAAATATACAACATGTGTCGCCTCATCCTTGCGTACCATTTCCCATTTTTAAGAGATGAGAAGCAGCTGAATAATTTATATTAGGAAATATGATACCACAAACCAAAATGAAAGGTACTAAAAGAGAAAGCATTCTTCTAAGAGAAAAACACAAACAGAGCCACACGAAGAGCCAGTCTTCTTGCCCGGGCCCCACTCTCCCTGTGCAGTTATATCCCTTTGCAGAGCTCCTGCTTTCTGAGCATAAAGGGAACGTTTCCGTAGGTAGCCACCATGTGGACAGCATTGTGAGTGGCACAGCACTGACAGTGCTGAACAAGAATGTCTCTGTCTCAGTATTACTGACTGTACCATCACTCCAGGTCAGGTGACTTCGCTACTGTCACCGGCCCAATGTAGAGGGACCAGCCCACAAAACCAAGTCCATCAGACTCAAAAAGATAATGCTCTTTATTCCAATCTTTGCTGACTCTGGCCCACATCAGAACATTTAATTCTGTCTTCCCTGAAGACTCCTACATGTGTTCAAAAGCCAGCTCCCCACCTTGTCCCCGCTCCCGGTGCCCTGTTCTGCAGCTGGAATAGCCCCAGTCGCTTCATCGGTCAGAACGACTTCAAATCCTTGCTTCTTTCTTCTCTGAGAATGTTCCAATTTCCCCAAATCCCCTTAAAAATGTAAGATGCAGAAGTGGACACAGATTTTTCAAATCCAAACTGATGGGCTGCCCAAACCAAAGCCCGTGGGGGATAAGCTCCCCCTCTGATCTGGAATGAGAGCTGGAGATGGATTCATTAGCTTTGCTGACAGCCCCGGCACAGAGCCGACTCATAATAATGAGTGTTCCCTCCGCTAAAGCTGCCCTGGCCTCCATTAAGCCGGCTTCCCTCCTCCTAAACTTGAACAATTTGTTGTTTTGAACCTCAGTTCAGGATTTTTCCATTATGCATTTCAGTTCCATTCCACAGGCACCCACAGAGCTAGGCACAAGTGCCAGTTGCTGGGGAGCCTTGAGCTCAGTGCTGTGATTTTCCAGCCCTTGCTCTGCTCAGAGCTCTACTGGGCTCCCTGTGAGGCTCCTGGGGTGTCCTGGTACACACTGCCCCCTTCTTCCAGCAGATGCTCAGGTCTTCTTCAGGAGCAGAGCCAGGCCTTGAAAATCAGCAGGGCTCTAGAGCAGTTTCTGGGTGACCATGGTGATGCCAAGCAGGGAGTTTTGTTAGTGAGGGAGCAGCTGCCAAGAACATTTCTAGGGATGATCGAGTCTTTCTCTGAGAGTTGTTTACACCGCAGCTCTCTGTTCCTCTCAGAGCTTGTGCCTCCCCTGGAAAACCTGTCACAATTTGTGATCTGAGAGGAGCCGGTTTGCCCAAAGCAAGAAAGCTCATCTATTTACTGCCACGTTTCTTCACTTGTCCAGGACATGCTCACTGGCCTGCGAATGGGGTGGCAGCACAGAGACCATTAGCTGGCCCAGGATAGGCCCTGCCTGGCAGAGGTGATCCACAGTTTAAGGTAGTCTGTGTCACCTGTACCCTGTGGCCAGCTGAGAGGGTCTGAACAAAGCTATGAAATATAGTATTTGACTCAACAAGGCCAGAAAAACATAGCAGAATTTTGGCTTGCTGCACTTAGTCAACTCAAAGATTGAGATTTGGGGGATTTTTTTATTAAGTTTATCAGTATATTTTAGGTATATGTAATGATCATATTCATTATAGGGAATTTGCACCTGTACATGATATAACTTGATTCTTTTTTTTTCCCATTATCCTCCCCTCCCTTCATTCCCTCTTTCCCTAGTTATTAGGAAAACATGGAAGCAAAGCTTGAGTTTTAGCTAAAATGTCTTTAGATTTGGTTTGATGTAAAGGAAGTCAAAAGACCAAAGTCAAGAGTTACACTCAGCCACTAACCTCCTGTGTGACCTTGGTGAATCAGTCACTGTCTGGGCCTCTGTTTCCTTTTCTGCTACAATTAGAGGGTTAACATGTGACTGTCCCAAGCTCTTGACATTGTGCCACTATATAGTATTCAGAGTTATGGGCATGGCTATGGCACCTGTATGCCAGGGCATATGTGCCAGCTCTGTCATTTGGCAGCTGTGAGGCCTTAGGCGAGTTACTTAAATTCTTATTTTTAAAGAAGGTAAAATTAAACAGAACAAAACAGATCATAAAATAACAGTGTAAGAGACACAGATTTCAAAGCAAGACACCCGGAGATCTTCACTGTCCATCATATTGTCTCTTGTTTTCTTCCAAATAGTTGTCCATATCTTCACATACAATGAATTCATACAAAACAAAATAGTATAGAACTGATCAGAACAGGATAATGAAGGTATTTAGGTCTTTAAGACCAGACAATAGGGAAGTCAACAATGGCTGCCATAATACCTCTCATTCTCTTCAAAATAGCTGTCCATACCTTCATGTATGTTGAAATTAAACAAAACAAGACCCTCTAAAATCACTCTGAACAAAGAACAACAGTATTTCTGGATTTCACATCATGACACTACAGAATCTGCACTGGGTACCTTAGTGTCTCTTTTTCTTCAAAGTAGCTGTTCATTTCATCACGCATTATATAATCAACTCTCATAAACTATTTAGGAGTTCTATGCATGCATGAGTATCTTTATAACTATCCTTTCTGTATTAGAGGGAAAAACAAAACAAACCAAGACAAAACAAAACACATTCCTAGAAAAACACGAAAAAAAAAGACATATAAACAACAATAGCAAAGAGCCCAGAACGCTGACAGTATAGGCCTTCACAACAAGGCGCTATGAGCATAACTAGAGCTGTTATTTTACATAATGATCTTCAAGAGTTCCTCAGATCACCACACAATAATATGCACAATTGTTCCAATCCTATAAATGTTAACTATTTTGTTCCAAGAACTTATAGACTTTGTAAACGCAATCATCTTAGCTATCCTACATGTGTTTATATTACTTTAGACATTGTTACTTAAATTCTTAAGCCTGTTTCCTCTTCTGTCAAATGAAGACAATACTCGTACTAAGTTCACAGGAGCCTTCCAAGAAGGCCCGGTACATAGTAAATGTTTCATAGTTAATCATGTATTCTTGTTCTTGCTATTTTACTGCTCATTAGCAACCTCAGCCTAGTCCCACCTATTAATATGAAAATGAGCTCCTTTTGAGGCAGCCAATGAAATGGAGGCTTTGTACTTCTGACAGGATTTCTCTGTGAAATGAAGGTCATCAGGCTGAATGGAGGACATGTCCGTGGCCCCAGGAAGCCTTAGAAGGGACAGGAGGCCTCAGGTTGGCATGGGACCTTTGGACCCCCATAGTTTACACAGTCACTTGAAGCTGCTCCACAGCAAGAATTAGGAAGCTGTTTTGCTTCCTGCATAGCCCACACCCCAGGTGTTCACAGTGACCCAGTGGGGCGTAGGACAATGCCAGGAAGGTCTCTGAGGCATTTTATGGAGCGCCACTCCCAGGCCTGCAGTTTGCACCAGCACCTTTGGGTTACGGCCCCTTCTTGCCTCCTGCTACTCCAGGCTCTCTGTAGTCAGGTGAAAGGCCTTTCTTACCCTAAAAAAGAAAAGAGCAGAGAGCTACCATGCTTCTGGACTTTGAATGCTGGGGGAGAAACTCACGTGCATGATTTCCTTCCTGAGGCCCAGGCCTACCCACTGAAGACTTTCAGGACCAGATTTGGAGGGCTTAGGACACAGTCCTTTGCTCTTCTTAATTTACTTTGTGCCTATGTTAGGATTGGAAAAGCCTGTACATGGCAGTGCTGTTTTCCCTGGCCTAAATCTTGACTTATTAAGAGGTAGGATAAAAGTTGGAACTTTACTAATGACAGGCCTGGTACAGGAAAGTGTGGCCTAAGTAAGCAGTGAAAAAAGGGCTTCTTGATGCTAAAACCCAGAACTACTTAAATGCCTGCCCAGTCACCAGTAACACTGGACAACCCCAGGTCCCCACACTGAGGGGCATCTTCCTGCCTTCTGTCACAGAGCTGGAGTCACACTTCCCGCAGACAGCTTCCCCCAGGAAAAATAGGAAAGAGCTGCATGTGCTCACTTCCTTGTCCTAAACACAACAGGCAGTGCAGAAGCCAGGGGATGACTGCGCTAACTTATCCTCCACATGGAAGGAAACATCAAAAGTGCAGAAGAAATGTCCCCTCCAGCACCCTCCTGCCAAATCCTAGCCAGCCTTGCACACACAGCCCCTGGGCCCTTCTTTGTGACCTCAACCCACACCCCTGAAGGTTTGTGCTCCACTGAGGTATGAGAAATTCAAGGCCAAAACAGTCTTTATGGTGGCTCAGAAGGAGGTGGTCTAACTGTCATGTGCTAGCTATGTGACTAGTTGCAAGCGTCTTAATCTCTAGACAGAGATTAAGATTGTCCCTCAATGTCCTTTTCTGTAAAGAGTGCAATAATACTAACTACCCCAGAGGATGCTGTGAAGATAATGCAAAATATATTTTGGAGCAATGCCAGGACTATACTTACAGACCATGAAGATGATGATGATGATGATCATGGTGATCTGGGCTGCCAATATTTACCAAAGGTCTATTGATGGACTGGAATGAAGTGAAGTAAAACAAAAAGGACTGCCTATGTGGAGGGGAATGGGGCATACGGGAAATCTCGGTATCATCTGCTGAATTTTGCTGTGAACTTAAAACCACTATAAAGAATAAAGTGTATTAAAAAGAATGCCCTGCTCTGCTCCCTGGCTTCAGCAGCCTGGCTCCCAGAAGTACCTTGGCATCTGTTTGCTCTCACCTGCCCTCCTCCTTGTTGGAGAGTTATTCTCATGTCCTGGGCCTCACAAAGACTCACATGTCCCAGAAGCCAGACTCAAGAGCAAGCAAAGATGAAGCCATGCACAGGATACAGTGCACATGGAGCTGCCCGTGACTTGATGCTCTCAAGACTCCCCTGGACCAGGATACGGAATGCAAAGAAAGCCAAGACCCAGTCACCCAGGAGCAATGAGGCTGACCAAGACCCAAAACACCTACCCCTAAAGTGCTAATGTCTGCTCTCTGAAGAGCTCCGGGGTCCCAGAGTAGGGAGAGTTTAAAACTAATCTTCTCTCCAGGCTTCAGGGGAAAAGGAGGATCCGGGGACCCCTTGCAGAAACAGCTGTACTGGCAGCACCCGCATTCCTGACTATCTGTGTAGCTGATTACCGTCCCAGGAAAGCCAGTGACCTGGGAGCCACAAAGCAGTCGAAGCTGCCCAGCCCCAGCCCAACCCAAACCTCAACCTAGCCCAGGCCTGCGGCTTTCACCCAGCCCAGCGCCAAACTCTCTTCCTCCCAGGCTCAAGAGTTCCTGGGCCCGGGGGCTGGATGAGCACACCTAGGCCCCTCAGCCCCGAATCACCAACCAATGAAACTTTGCCATTTATGGAGGTACAGAGGGTTATAAACAAACAGGTCTGACATATGGGTCATTTCTGAAACTCCTGCTTCATTGGCTTTAAGGCCCCCTTGGCAGTAAAGAATTTCAAAGCTGCAAACTCCATAGTATATTAAAGTGGAATAAATTCCTCAGAATGGTCCTCAGGTGAGAACTAGTGCTTAGCAAGATACCTCTGGCTTCCTCTTCTAGGACCCAAGACTGACCCCTGGTGGTCTCTGAGACCAGCTGAGGCCCAGCCTTTCCCAAGTCCATCCTGAGAATTTTCCCTAAGTATTGCCTGTCTGCTTCTCTCCCTTTTTCTCATCGTCTCTCACACTCTCTTGCCCTCTTACCTTCTTCTCTCTCTCCCTCTCTCCCTTGTATCTTTTTCTCTGTCTTTATCTCTCTTTCATGAGACTTCCAATTCCTTTAGAAAGGTGAATGTAATAGGACAATGGAATAAGATTCTTCTTACCTTAGTTTCCACTGAGGTATCAATATGCAAAAGATGACACAGGAAAATAGAAAATACCAAAATTGGTATGAGAGAGACTTCCCTTAAACACGCAAATTTGCCAAGGACTCTGGCCCCAAGCATTTGCTCCCTTAATGCCCCTTAGTGGGATCAAAAGGAGGCTGTTGTCCCCACCTTTCCAGGTCCTCTTCCTTCACAGGCCCATACTTTCCTCATCACATCAGTCCTCCCCCTTTCACACCTCTGTGGCCAGCAGGCCAAGGCTTTTAGGCCCATTCCTTGGTCTATGGTGACTTCTCTTCCTGGAATGCCTTTCCCTGTCTGACCCCTCATAACCCTATTGGCTTTGAAGACAAGCTCAGTGCCTCCCCTTCCTAACACCATCACTTGTCACCCAGTTGAAAATGAATCACACCTTCCTCTGGGATTTTGTCACAGCTCTGCCATTCTCATCTGGTATCAGAGAATGTAAGCGTACACCCCTGGCCCCTACCAGCCTCGGAGCTATGTGACCTACACCTTCAGGGCAAATGTCCTTATATCCCACAGCTAAGTAACCCGAGTTTCATAGTATACATTGAAAGTTGTATCTCTATAATCCAATTTCTGAGCCCTGCATGTCTTAACATTTGTCTCTCTGAGGTCTGTACACTCACATCTGTCTAATCCACACACACACACACACACACACACACATACAGAGTTCTGTCTGGGGCAGCCTACATCTGCACAGCAAGCCCACCCTGTCTCTTGGACCCTGAGCACAACTAGGTAAAGGATGATTGACCAAAGAGAAGCAGCTTCATTTGTGACTCCTTTTGAGAGAAGCAGCTTCCTGCTCACCTCTGACACAGGGGCGCCTGTGGGTTCTACCTGGATCATTCCTTCCGGAAATGGTTCCTTTATCTCAGGACTTTGGGAACACAAGTACAAAATGAAATGAGAAGAGCTGAAACCTTAATGAAAAACACCATGAAAAAGAGGTTTTCGTGAGGTTTTCAAGATAATCAGATTGAGTATATTTTACTTGTACAGTAAATTTTAAGTGAGACATAACCATAGCTCTATTTCTATTTTAGAAGTCACACCATCAAAAAAAGTTACATTGTTCTTTTATAGTAATTAAATTTATCAGCACATATCAGTGAAGTCCTGGTTAGCAAGTTACCCATAACAGGGGCTAAGCTTAGGTAAGATCAGCAGTTCTGTACAAAATATAGTTTAAAGTAAAAGAAAAATAGACACCTAGCTCTCTCCACAAAAAACACATAATAAATATTCCTTTTATGATAGTTATTTTCTTATTTTTTCATTTTTAAAGTAGGAAAATACCACAGAACAAGATGGAACATAGCCAATTGAAACAGTGTAGTGAAACTAGTACAGAACTTCACAGCAGGTTACTGGGATAACAGTAATATGTCCTGTAGTATATCTCGTTTCCTTCACAGTAGTTGTTCTTTCAATCAGGTATATTCAGACTCAAAGGAAATACAGAACATTATAGAACTTATCAAAACAGAATATTGAATAGAGCAATACCATTAATCAGATCAAAGCAAAACAGTGATAACAATAGTTGCCTTCATAGAGAAGGTAAAAGGAAATCCTCCTTATTTGCTATATTGCATATAGTCAACCTCACAAGAGATGCTCAGATCTCTGGCTTCCACTTGCTAATGGAGGAGGGGGATGAGTGTTTGAATCTCAGCCCATGCACCAGTAGGCTCACAGCCACTTACCAGGGCAGCGAGCTGATTGCTTGGTTTCCCAGCACCCTAAGTTCCAACATGGCGTGGATCTCAGGAGATGTTGATGGTTCTCACCCTGGGGCAGCCACAGCTTGCCAAGCCACAGCCAATTACCAGGGCAACAAGCTGGCTGCTTGGTTTCTGAGCACCCTAAGTTCCAACATCTACTTTCAATAAATGTATCTTAGAATCATATTTTAGTCTCTAGCTAAAAGTCCTTGGAACTAAACCTTTTTAACATGAATGGAAAACTCTGTTTATCTTAATAATAAAAACTCAATTCTGTGATGGGAAAATACAGAGTAAGTAAGGGTTTAACTTAAATTTTAGGGTATAGAGTATATAAATATTCCCTCAGTCCCTAGCCCTTGACAATCTCCAGATAGTCTGTTCTCATCTCAAGAATGTTATAAAGTAGTCTCAGTTAATATACAATTGGAAGGCATCAGCTTCATTTTTTTCTTATGAGAATTCTCTGCACATTCATCCAGTTGTTGTAGTATCACTAGACTGTTCCTTTTAAAGAGGAGTAGCATTCCACACTGTTTGTACCACAGTGCACTTAACCACTCGACGGCTGAAGGACATGGACTGTCCGACTTTCACATGTTTCAAATAAGGTTGCTACCAATATCTGTACACTGGTTTTTGTGCAAAGACACATCTTCATTTTCCTGGGATTAATGCCCAAGGACACAATTGCTAGGCAGTATTGTGGCTATTGTTTCTTGGGATTTTTTTGGCTTTGGGAGTGTGTTATTTAGTTAGTGTTTCTTCAATTGTTTATTTTGTTTTTGTTTTTAAGAAACAAACTGATAGCCCACTGTGGTGGTAGGGACATGCTTACAATTCAAGATTCTCGGAGAATGATGCTGGAGGGTCACAATTTCAAGCCCAGCCTGAGCAACTCAGTTACTTGGCAAATCCCTGTCTAAAAGATTATTTAAAAAAAGAAAAGAAAAGAAAAAACCTCCAGAGGTTCCGCAGGCTTGAGTGGACCACACCCAGCGACCTTCATTCAACCAGGGGAGCCAGGCCCGCTGAAAGGGGAGCCATGCCCGCACTGCCACTGTGAGGTGAGATGCAGTTTGCCAGGGCAGGTCCAGGAAAAGTTGGGACCATCAATCCAGTGGCTGAGTGCCTGCCCAGCCCCCTTAGGACACTGGACTAAGCTCCAGAGGTTCCATGGGCTTGAGTGGAGCACGCCTAGCAACCTTCATTCAACCGGGGAAACCAGGCCCACCACACAAGGGGAGCCAAAGCCACATGAGTCCCAGTAGTGGAGGGCACAGAAGGTGATTTCCAACACATCCAGGGAAAGCTTTGGAAAATCGCTGGAAACATGGAAATATAGGAAAATGACAAAACAAAAAACCAAAATGCAATCTCAAACCTCCAGCCCATCCCAAGAAAACCTAGGAGCCATGTACATAGAAGAAAATACTACATATACACCTAAAATGCCTGAAATGATATCAACTGAAATAAAGAAGCAAGTACAGGAAGCTACAAGGGAACTTAAATCAGAAATAATCTCCCAAGTAAAAGAAGAAATGATGAAAGTAGTGAAAGAAATACTGAGTGCATCCAATGAAGACACAGCTAAAAAATTAGAGGAACAAAGTAAAATGATAGAATCCCTGAATGAACAGTTTAAGAAACAAACAGAATGCATGAAGCAGATTCAAAGAGATACAGAGGAAATCAAAAACTATTGAAAGTTGCAAAAACTGCCTTAATGAAAGTGAAGATAACTCTCAGACCTTGAAGATAAGATTGCAGCTAGTGAACAGGAAAGGAAAGAACTTCTAAAAATAACAAGAAATCAGGAAATAACAATTCAACAGCTGCAAGATGATGCAAAGAAAAACAACATATGATTAATAGGAATAAGTGAAAAAGAAGGGGATGACACAAATGATAACAAGAGGCTATTTACAGAAGTAATAGCTGAAAACTTGCCAAACATGAGTATGGAAACCGACATACAGATTAATGAAGCATATAGAACTCCAAATAGCCATAACCAAAACAAAAGTACACCCAGACATATAATAATCACCATCCCAGAAATCCAACATAAGAACAGAAGATTAAAAGCTGTTAAAAGATTAAAAGGAAAACCTATCAGAATCACAGCAGACTTCTCAACACAAACAATGAAGTCAAGAAGAGCATAGAATGAAGTGTTTCAGATACTAAAGGAAAACAACTTCCAATCCAGACTGATGTACCCTGCAAAACTGTCCTTCAAAATGAATGGAGAAATGAGATACTTCCATGACAAAGAACAGCTGAAGAACTTCATGATCACCAAACCAACCCTACAAAGAATACTGAAAGACATTCTAGATATACATAGGAAAAAACCACTAAGCAAGACAGACAATTAAACAGAATGGAAAGGTAAGATACAACATCAGAAAGATAACATGTCAACAATAAACCAATATATGACAGTTATAACCATTAATGTAAATGGCCCCAATTCACCAATTAAAATAAACAGACTGGCAGAATGGGTCAAGAAACAACGTCCAACCATATGCTGTATACAAGAAACCCATCTAACCCAAAAGGAAACTCATAGACTGAAAGTCAAAGGGTGGAAAATAACACTCTATGCAAAAGGAACTCAAAAAAAAGCAGGGGTAGCTATTCTGTTTGCAGACCATGTGAACTTCAAACCAAGAATGGTCTGAAGAGATAAAGAAGGTCACTACATACTAGTTAGGGGAAAATTGCAAGAGGAAGAGATAACAATCTTAAATATATATGCACCAAATTCCAGAGTACCCAACTACACAAAGCAAGTATTAACAGAAATGAAAAATAAAATAGGCAATAACACAATTATAATAGGAAACCTTAACACACCATTGACACAAAGGGATAGATCAATGAGACAGAAAATCAGCAAAGAAATAACAAAACTGAATCACACCTGTGAACAAATGGATTTGATAGATGTATACAGAGTGTTCCATCCAACAACATCAGAATATACATTCTTCTCAGCAGTACATGGGACATTCTCTACAACAGACCATATACTAATCCACAGGACATATTTAAGTAAATGCAAAAGAATTAAAATTATACCATGCATGTTATCGTATCATAGCACCATGAAACTAGAAATTAATGATAAAAGTAACTGCAAAAACTCCACAAACATATGGAAATTAAATAATACACTCTCGACCAATCAGTGGGTCACAGAAGAAATTAAACAATATCTACAAGCAAATGAAAATACAAATACAACTACTGGACCCTGTGGGATGCAATGAAAGCAGTGCTCAGAGGAAAATTTATTACACTGAGTTCCCACATTAGGAAAACAGAATGAACACAAATAAGCAACCTGATATTACACCTCAAACATCTAGAAAAAGAAGAGCAAGCCAAGCCCAAAGCCAAAAGAAGGGAGGAAATTATAAAGATAAGAGCAGAAATTAATGCAACAGAGACTAAGAAAACAATACAAAGAATCAATGAATCAAAGAGTTGGTTCTTTGAAAGAATAAATAAAATTGATAAGCCCCTAGCCAGCCTAATTATAAAAAGGAAAGAAAAGACTCAAATTCATGCAATACAGAATGAAAAAGTTGAAATCACTACCAACCCTGTGGAAATACAGAAGATCATCAACAACTATTTCGAAAACCTCTACTCTCATAGGTTCGATAACACAGAAGAAATGGACAGATACCTAGGAACATATGAACCACCAAAGCTGGATCAAGAAGATGTAAAACTGCTGATAACCCAATTTCTATTAATGAAATTGAAAATGTAATCAATCCCTACCAACAAAGAAGAGCCCAGGCCCAGACAGATTCACTGCAGAATTCTACAAGAAACACAAAGAAGACTTAATGCCTCAACGCTCCTCAAACTCTTCAATGAAATTGAAAGGGAAGCAATTCTTCCCAAGTCATTCCCAACTAAAAAAGAGAATTACAGGCCAATCTCCCTAATGAACATAGATGCAAAAATTATCAATAAAATATTGGCAAACAGGATGCAGCAAATCATCAAGAAGATTATACACCATGACCAAGTGGGATTCATCCCAGGCATGCAACATATGTAAATCAGTAAATGTAATCCACCATATCAAGAGAGCCAAAAGTAAGAATCACATGATCATTTCTGTAGGTGCAGAAAAAGCTTTTGATAAGATCCAACACCTATTCATGATAAGAACCTTACAGAGAATTGGAATAGATGGTCTTTACCTCAGTATTATAAAGGCCATCTACAACAAACCAACAGCTAGTGTCATATTAAATGGCCAAAAACTGACAGCCTTTACTTCGAAATCAGGCACAAGACAAGGATGTCCCTTATCACTGCTCCTATTCAACATGGTACTGGAAATATAAGCCAGAGCAATTAGACAAGAGAGAGAAATAAAAGGAGTAAAGACAGGAAAAGAAGAAGTTAAATTATCGTTATTTGCAGATGAGATGATACTCTACACAGAAGACCCCCAACCTCCATTGAAAGACTCCTAGATATAATAAATAAATTCAGCAATGTAGCTGGATATGAAGTCAATACTTAAAAATCAGTAGCATTCTTATACAATAAAAACAAAATCACTGAGAGGGAAATAAGAGAAGCCACACCCTTCACACTAGAATCCAAAAAAATAAATACTTAGGAATTAATCTAACAAAAGATGTAAAATAGTTGTACAGGAAAATTATAATACCCTGAAAAAAGAAATTGAAGAGGACCTCAGTAAATGAAAAGACATCCCTTGTTCATGCATAGGAAGAATAAATATTGTGAAAATGTTCATTCTCCCAAAATTGTTATACAGATTCAATGCAATCCCAATGAAAATACCACTAACATACCTCATAGATCTAGAGAAATCACTCCTGAAATTCATCTGGAACCAGAAGAGACCTAGAATAGCAAAGACAATTCTAAGCAGCAAAGCCAAAGAGGAGGCATCACAATCCCTGACTTGAAGTTATACTACAAAGCTACCATAATAAAATCAACATGGTATTGGAATGAAAACAGACCTGAAGATTAATGGAATAGACTAGAAGATACAACTACGAACACACTCAATCACCTTATCTTTGATAAAGGGGCAAAGCATGTTCACTGGAAGACTGATAGTCTCTTTAATAAATGGTGCTGGAAAAACTGGCTTTCCATATGCCAAAAGCTAAAATTAGACCCATGCCTATCACTATGTACTAAACTAAAATCTAAATGGATCAAAGATCTAAATATTAAAACAGAAACACTAAATCTGTTGGAAGACAAAGTAGGTAAAAATCTTGAAGACATAGGGGTTGGTAGAGAATTCATGAACAAGAACCAAACTGCATGGGAAATACTTTCCAGAATCAATAACTGGGATCATGTCTTATTAAAGAGTTTCTGCATGTCAAAAGAAATCTCTAGCAGAGTGAAAAGAAAACTCACAAACTGGGAAAAAATCTTAGTGAACTGTCCCTCAGACAAAGGACTTCTGTCTAGAACTTATAAAGAGTTTTAAAAAATCAGACCCCCCCAAATTCAAAGACCCAATCCAAAAATGGGCATCTGAGATGAACACACAGTTCTCAGATGAAGAAATACAAATGGCATATAAATACATGAAAAAATGTTCATCATCATTGGTCATTAGAGAAATGCAAATTAAAACCACATTGAGATTCTATCTCACTCCAGAAAGAATGGCCAAGATCAACAAAACTACCAACAAATGCTGGAGAGGCTGTTGGGAAAAAGGAACTCTTCTGCACTGTTGGTAGGAGTGTAGACTGGTGCAACCACTGTGCAGGTCAATCTGGAAATTCCTCAAAAATCTGGGGTTGGAGGTCCCATTTGACCCAGCTATTCCACTCTTAGGCATATTTCCAGAAGGTCTGAAAACATCTTACCACAGTGATATATGTGCACCCATGTTTATAGTGGCACAATTTGTAATAGCCAGATCTTGAAAACAACCTAAGTGCCCATCAACTGAGGAATGGTTAAAAAATTGTGGTACTTTTATACAATGGAGTACTACTCAGCTATAAAGAATGATCACATTGAGATATTTATAAATAAATGGATGCAACTTGAATCCATACTCATAAGTGAAATAAATCAAACTCACATGTATAAATAACATATAGTCTCCCTATTGTAAGAAATGGTAAGAGTACAGAAGATTTTATGATAATCATGGTTCACCATTATATTGCTCTGAAGTCTTATGTTTTCATTCATTGGTTGGAATGGTTTTATTCTGTTTTGTTTGATCTTAATATATGTGATGGTATGAATAGTTACTTTGAAGAAAAGACAATATGGCAGCCATTGTTGATTTGATATCATCTTGCTCTGAAGTCCTACCATGCTCTTGTTTTTCTATTACCATTGGTTCTATCACATTGTGTCCTATTGGATTTTAATATGCATGATAGTATAAACAAATTTTATGGAAAATGAGATAATATAGTAGCCATTGTCCATCTTCAGTTATTTGGTTCAGAATGCCTTGCAATACTTTCATTCTCTTGAGTGGTTTTATTCTATTTTGTTATGTTTGACATTACTGTGTATAAAGCTAAGCTCCACTATTTCAAAGAAAAAGACATTATGATAGCTACTGTTAATTTTAAAAAAATCAAAAAGGAAAAGAACCAAACTGTTTTCCAGGTTGGCTAAGTCATTATTTTGACTTTGCTTTTGAATTTGATATAGGTTGTCCACTCTCTAATCTCATGTTTGGACTTCTCTACTGTTGAGTTTTGAGAGCTCTCTTTATATACTGTAGTTTCTAGTCCTTTGTTGATGATATGGTTTGCAAATAATTTTTTCCAGTCTTGTGTTTTCATCCTCCTTCCACAAATTTTCACAGAGCAAAAGTTTATTATTTTCAGAAGACCTCATTTAACCATTTTTAAATGGTGCTCAAGACAAGCCTAAAAACATTTGTCTACTTCTAAATACCAAATTATTTTCTCCTGCATCTTTATCTCAACATTTCATGGTTTTAGTTTTACATCTGTGTCTAAGATTCTTTGGTTTATTTGTTATTTGCTTGCACTATGAGCCTAACTGCTCAAATGCATTTGTTGAAAGGTGTACTTAACTCTAATTTTAGTCTAGCTAAAATAAAGATTTCTGAGGTTTATAATTATTTCACATCTGCATACAGGAAGTAAACAAGAGTTCATTAACATTCAACACAAACAGATATGCAGTTAGTTACTTAATCATCTAAAATACTGGTATTAAACAAAGGTTTCAGAAAAATATTTACAAATGTACCATAGCTAGACATGTTATCTGTGATATGCCAACTGAGGAAACTGAGGCAACAGGAACACTTGATAGAAAAATGAACAAAAGGGACAGATAATTCATCTTTAGAAAAGATTTTAATTGGCCCTTACACTGATAAGTTGCTCAATTATAATAAGAGAAATACAAATTTAAGTTACATTTAAATGTTATTTATTACCTATAAAAGCAAAAACTGTAGAAGTTGGCAACACCGTTAGCAAGACTGGGGAGCAATAGTTTTTCCTACACATTTTGTACATACATAAAATGGTATACACTATGGAGGTAGTATTTAATCAAACAATGTGTGCATTTACCTTTTGTTCCAGAAATCTCACTTTTAGGAATTTACTCCGTAAATACACCTGCAACTATATAAAATTATGTATGCACAAATATGTTTATTGAAGCATTGTTTATAATTGGAAAATGTTGGAAACAACCTAAACACTCATAGGTAGGGCACTGGTTCAATAAACTAAATTGTACTCACACAATGAAGTGCTATGCAATGGTAAAAGACAATGGGTATGGTTTTATCTTTTTGTGTAAGGAAGGGAAATAAGAAAATACATGTATTTTCTTACTTCATTGCAAAAAGAAATTGAGGAAAGCTAATCCAGAAACTAATAAGTATACTTACCTAAAGAGGTGGATGGGAGCCAGGTGTACAGGGGAGAAATACTTCAGTGAGAGTAATTTTTTGTAAAATTTAGAGTTTGGAATCGTATTATCTCTTAAATATTTTTTAAGATTAAATCAAATTGGGCAGGGTGTGGTGGTACATACTTGTAATCCCAGCACTTAGGAGACTGAGTTAGGAGGATTTCCATGAGTTCTAGGCCAGCCTGGGCTACAGAGTAAGTTCAAGCCCTGCCTAGTCTGTGGCAAGACTCTGTCTCAGAAAAAAAAAAAAAAGATTAAATCAAACCAGTAAAGATGTCAGTTTAAGAATGACAAAGTATAATGTAAACAGAAAAAAGTATACTTACTAAGAATTTATCATAACCATAGTGAAGTGGGAAAATCAGAACTAACTCAAGTAACTTTTAATTCAAGTGCTTTGAATAGCATCATTTAAAATCAAAACTAATCATAGATAAATAATTCCACTTATAGGCTTTTTTTCTGCAGTGGTATGAGTTAGAAATTCTAAAACTATTTTCTTTGAAAAATAAGATTGAGCAAATGAATAAATAAATTGAAATGTTACAAAATAGAATGGGAAGATAGAAGGAATCCTGTGATGAAGGTCTAGAATTAGGTGATGACAGAAAGAGAGAGAGAGAGAGAGATTATAATAGATAGATGACTGTGTTCTATATTTGTAAGCCAACAAGGTCTGAATATTATCATATGTTAGAAGCAACCAGTAAGCTTACTTCTAGATCATCTAAATATAAATCTATATAAAGTACCAGAGTTCCTTGGAAACAGCTGATTGTGTTATCTGTCATTGGGACAAAATAACTGACATACACAACTTAAAGGAGGAAGATTGCACTTTGGCAGTTTCAAGAGTTTCAGTCCATAGTTTCTTTTTGGCTCCATCATTTCTGCTGAGGCAGAAGCAATCATGGTAAAAGGGCATAGAGGATGAAAACCACTTTTGGCAACTGGGAAATAAAGAGGGAAAAATGGGAAGAGTCAGAGAGGAAGAGGTAAGGGCCAGATGTAGTCTCTGGGGGTCATGCCCCCATGATTCACTCCTTTCTAATAGGACTGTTTCCAGCACCTGCTAAAATGTCATCAAATTATGATCCCATCCCTGGATTAGCCACTTGATGAAGTAATATAATCTCATAATCACACTCCCAAAATCCCACCAACCTTTTGCATGTGAGTTTTGGGGGGTGTTTCAATCCAAATCATAACACTGATTCCAAGGTTGATACAGGGAAGACCTAGAATACCTTACAACAAAAAGCAAAGAGGTGCTCAAAAATAGAACATGTTATAAGAAATCATAGGAACATATCAAAAACACAGGAGCCAGCAAGAAGGACCACCCACAGGCCAAATCCTAGTCAAGCTGAGCATCAAATAAATGACAGTAATACAACTCATTAAATAAAAGAATAATCTATGAGCATGTAATGATATAAATAAGTAAGGGATAAGAGAATGATCATTCTTATAGGATTGATGGAGTTAGAAAAATCACCACTTTGAAATCATCATAGTAATAATAGATTCAAATAAAAATTATCAGTAGATGCTAGAGTTAGTGGGTCATAATTTGATAAGGAACAGGATCTGCATTTGATTTTAAAGTATCTTTTCACAAATTATTAATTATAAAGGGAAAAATGATAACTTACAGTAGAGAAACTTAGAGGGTATCACCTTAGCCAAAGAATCAGTGCTACTGGTCTATGAACAGTGTAAAATAACAACTAGGGGCTGGGGATTTAGCTCAGCGGCATAAGTGCCTGCCTTGCAAGCATGCAGTCATGAGTTCGATCCCCGGTACAGATAAAAAAATAAAATAACGACTATAGGCCAGTGCTGAATGAAAAGGGGCTGGGCCAAGTAGACAGTAACTTCTCATCTCCAATAAATTGAAGAGGTCAGATTTTGGCTCAAAACCCAAAAGCCAGCAGCACCTGGAAGACACCTTTGAAAAATAATCACTTTCTAAGGTTCTAAATACTAGCAATAACTCACCATAGGCAACTTACAAGCATCAACCCAGGAACTGAGCTTTCAAAAAGTTACAAAATCAAAAAGCACTTAAACAAGATACAACCCCAGACTTCCAGCTCACCAAAGGTAAAGTCAGGGGCAATGAAGTGGAACAATCCAAAAGTCATCCACCTGGACTCCCTGATATGGTAACAGCAAAGAAAATCAAAGGCGCTCTAGAAAAAAATCAAATCAGAGGGCTGGGGGTGTAGCTCAGCAGTGCAGCACCTGCCTGGCAAGCACAAGCCCCTGAGTTTGATTCCTGGGACCAAAAAAGAAAATAGTTTTTTTTAAAAAAAAGAACCAAAAAGTCAATTCAGAAATAATTTCACAGAAAACTAGAAAGATGATAACCATTAAGAAAGATATGCTTAGTGACTCTAGAACAGGAACATATAAAAACAATAGAGAAGGAGGAAGTCAAGATGGCCGACCAGTGAGCAACAAAATACAAAGCCTCCTGGGAGAAACATCTTATACGCCAGAATAAAACACCCTGAAGAGACCCAGACAGAGGGAGATGGATCCTCTTGACTCAGGAAGAAGCTAAAATGTAAAAAAACTCGTCAAATACGTTGGGACTACAACTGAAACTGCTAAAAATTATGGGACACAGCATTTTCGTTTGTGGCAACCTGCCAAGTTTACAATGCCCTGAATCCACACCAGCTGGCAGAGCTACCCAAACTCATTTCTGCCGCCACTCACAGGAAGCACAGTAGCACTGAAGTTGGGGGGTTGGTGAGCCCAACAGAGAGCGGAGCCAGTAAAGGGACCTTCATTAATCCACGATCAGTGCTGGGAATGAGACCCTTCTGACAGAAAGGGCGCAACCAAATGGGCGACATGTTGGAATCTGGCAGGAGAAGGCTGAACTGGGAGCAACAGTGACTTCAGTTGGTTCCTCCCTCCCCAGAGCAGATTCATGGGATTTGCTTGGATTGGGCCACACCCCTGGCTGGGACACACTGAGCTGTCCCAAATCGATTCCCTGCACCTAGCAAGCACTAACCAGGTGAAGGCCCCTGAAGTTTGGCTGGCCAGGTGGGGAAGGGCAGGCATACACAGCCACTTGCACCTCAGTGACAAGAGCAGGCAGGAGAGGGCAGAGGTCCCTCGCCAGTGTGCTTTGGAGGAAACATGACCAACAGGGAAGGGGGCTGGGTCCTGCACTGTAACCCGTGTGGAGGAAGCCAGGGCCATGACAGGAGAGAGAGGCAAGAGGAGGCCCCCAGCCCAGAACCCTGAGAGCACTTATCCAAGAGAGGGAAAAACAAGGGAGACTGAGGGTGGCAAACATACAACATCAGACATGGCTTCAATAGACATTAAGAGATATCTTCAGGACCTTGTAGACAAGCTCAAAACTGAAATATTAAATCAGGTAAAGCAGGATATGAGTAGAGTAATAAAAGAAATGCTCTCAGGAAGCATCTCTCAGGATGATATAGATGGAAGAAGGGAGGAACACAAAAAAAGGAGAGAAACATTCAATAAAGAATATAAAGAAAATATA